>RCIC01000003.1:7755000-8020000 GCA_018883505.1 Ceratosolen fusciceps | reverse complement strand
AGGATAAACATATCCTCGTTTTCATCCTTTTGGAATACACAAAAAAAAAAAAAAAAAAAAAAAACTATAACAGATCCTGTGCGACTCGTACGGCTCGTAGTAAAGATTGCGGCAATTTGTACTTAGGAAATACTTGTAAAACTTGGAAAAAGCAATAACTAACGTATCACGTGGTTTCTTCAAGCTAAAAATGTATTTTCTTTACCAATATTTATTTAACGCGAACGTTATTTTAAAATTATTAGTTATTAAAAATTAATTAAATTATCGATAATTTTAAAGACATAAAAATTGGAAAGAACAGAGAGTATTGAAATAGTAGTCGATTCTCAGCCGTTCCGAGCCGCAGTCGTAGTTTGTTTGCCCTTCGACTCGATTACGCAGTAATTATTGCATCATCGAGATCTCAATAACTAATGAATATACCATTATTCGTAATATACACCTGCACTTAATATTTAAAATTATATTTGAATATCTCATGCTCCGCTATTATTTAATTATACTTCTCCGAGCTCCAAGTTACATTGATTGACAGATACGTCTATTATCTAATTGTTTTATGCAATATTTTCTATCACATTTTAATCTTTAAATTTATAAATAACCATAGAATTTAATAATAACATATGAATAAATCGCATTCTACGCCTATTATAATATATTTCGTATACGTATTTCGCATGCTTCAATGTAAATACCATTAGAATTATATTGATAATTATAAATTATATAACGGATTTTCATTTCAAATATTCAAACACGCACAGACATATTAATATTATTTATATTTTATACGAATAATATTAATTTTTAATTTGTAAAATATTATACATTACTTTGAAAACAAATATTATTTACTTCAATTTATGTATAAAAATGTATGTATGCATTTTAATTATCAATTATTTTCAATGAACAATTTTATGCGATCAAGATAATAATATTTTATTAGTAATGAAAATTTACTCAAACGACCCTTCCGAATCGTTAAAGTACATTAAAATTATTTCAATAATCTTAAGCGGTAAATTCTTCTTATGGAATTTATAACATTCCGGAACGCATGGAACATTTACGTATCTTATAATATCGCGTATGTATTAAAATTTTTAAGATTTTGTGCACTTGTTGGCTCAGGGGTAATCATAAGAAAAGGACTCATAGCAAGTGAACTTCTATTTTCGGCTACTACGTTAAGTGATAAATAGCTTAATTTGAAGGACAATGGGGGAGATCGAGAATGATGATGATAATGATGATGATGATGATGATGATGATAATGATGTTTAATAAGTTAAGAAAGGTCGTTCAATGACCTTAATAAAGCTATGAACTTTTAAATAATAAATCAAACCGGTAGGAAGAAGCTGAAAACGAGGAAAAAGATGAAGGACAATAAACCCCCTTAAATACGATTGGTAAAAGAAAAAGAAGAAGAAGAAGAAGAAGAAAAAAATAAAGTAGAAGAAGTCATTGAAACGATGCGGCCAACGATTTTAAATATATAATAATAATAACAACAACAACAACAACAATAATAATAATAATAATAATAATATAATAATGATGATGATGATGATGATGATGATGATGATGATGATGATGATAATGATAATGATAATAGTAAAGATCGGGAATTAGAAATTGAAATTAGATTATATTTCTGGAAATTGAAATGCTCAATATAATTCATGATAATAAATCTAGTTAAGGAATCCAGTGATTTATAACTGAAAAAGCACTTATTCAATTAATTTCATTTAATCCTGATAAAATATAAAGCCTCAGCCACTACACATAACCGGGAAAAATGTATGAAAATTCACAAGATAATATTCTAGCCCGAATCTTAAATTTACATAGCTAATTGAAAAATTTAAGTGGACTTTATTCGAACGCCATGAATTCAAGGATTTATTTTCAGCTCGATTAATTATATGATAGATCACTCAGTGTTCGTGAGATCACACCAGCTAGTAAAATAAACTGTTAATATTTAATATAGAATAATAATAGAACGATGCGTATTTTCGTATCGCCGCTAAGAAATAAAATTAGCCAAATTCACCAGAAAAATTCTAATGAAAAATAAGATAAAATTACTCTTTTACATCCGAATGCTTTACAGGAGGTACTTTACAACTGTATTATTGTAGCTGTATATGTAGATGGTATTTGCATTGTCGATGAAACATGTCTAAAAAATGTTGTGGAACCCGTTTTTACACATTTTATAATCATATTGAATGGCTATGAGACAGATAAAAGGCATTTCCTTTTAAGTGAGTATAATTTATGTAAGAAGAGGCTAAAAACAATGAGGCATCTTTTAATAATCCAAAAAGTAACCAACGCCTTATTGTCCTCATTCGTACATAATTATAGACAATTTTTTTTTTTTTTTTTAACTACGTACGCTGCTTGCATTAGATTTTCAATAATATTTAACTAATTGAAGAGTTCGGACGAGAATACGAAATGGAAACGGAGCTCGTATTAAGAAATTCTTTTGGATTCTTACTCTGTAGAATATGAAATTATACAAAATACTTATTATTACCTATATATATATATATTTTTTTTTTAAATTATTCTTTATAATTTATGTTTTAATTGTCTCTACCATCATACCGAATGGATTTATTATTATTCTCATTATTCCATCATGTTGCTGCTTGAATGCGCATATGAAATTCTTATACATCGTGATAGTGAATGTTATTTCCCACACATAATTGCAATATTTTACCCTGAACTCTGGATATCCGTGAAATAAGTGCATCTAAACAAATCTTATAAGAAACCGTTATTCTGTATAATTAAAAACGTTGACAATCCTATTTCGGCCTTTAATTAGATATAAGGAAATAGTTTTAGTTTGTAAATTTCAGCTAAAGCATTATTTTTACATTCTCATAACGAGGATAATGCAATTATACCAGCAACTATGGGCAATTTTTCGATATTTCCATAGAGGTTAGTTTAAGCTTCGGATTTTAAGATTCCAACACATTGTATTACGTGAACATTTTATTATTACATTCACTAGATTAAGAATTTTTATTACTTTACGATAAGATAATATATTTTTAATCGGCGAACCACGGGAACCATAAAATTTTCACTTCCATTAAAAGTTTACGCTTCAATACCAATACGCACATCCTTTGCATATCCTATATTAACCAGTTAAGAAAAAGATAAAAATTTATGATTAATGTAACACGAGATTACATGATAAATAATTATTTGTTCTATTTAATAGAATGGTAAATGCGATTTTTCCAACGACCTGCAGACATGTAATTGTGATGATGATTTTTTAAATAGCTATACCGAACACTAATACCTTAATACCTCCGATCTCACAATCTACTACATAGAAGATTTAATTATTAGAGATTAAAGGCTTACTGACATCATAGAAAGTACAATGAAAAACAGTTAAGATAACATTCTTTATTTTTTGTACCTTACTTCTTATGTGTTGTAAGAACGGTATATGTAATTTCGAAATAAATCCTTTCAATTACAATTAATCATACCAATCGAAATTTTCAAACGAGCCTTCGCTATTGGAAAAAAGAAACGTAAAATAAATATACTTAATGTATCCTCAGTGCTCAATCGATAGAAAATTCTTATTTAAATAGTTTTTAGCGATAAAAATAATTTAGGCGCTCCAACGAATCAACAGCAGACTCATCAGCGAACCATAATTGCCACGATATGTTTTCTTTAAATACTACAATACACGACTACTGGATGTATAATTATGCCTCTCAGATTTACCTATTACATTCTATATTTTCATAAATACTATGATTAGCCAAGGCTAAGCGACGCCATTGAGTTTCTATTTAATTATTACGTTTTTAAATTTTAAAAATATATTTTTTACTCCCCCGATGAGTGAAAATAAAAAAAAGTTGTCTAATTAATTATGAATAACATTGGGAATAACATTGTGGTACGTTAAAAAAAAAAGTTTCAATTCCTCGTAACGAAGATAAAATGGTTCGAAGCTACAAGATAATTAATCCAATTACCCCGTAAATACTAATTTTAATAGATTGAATAGGAAAAACATAGATTTTTCATTATAACATTTAAGGTTTTAACGCTAAAGGTTAACGAGCGTAACGTCGAATTTACTAATGAAATATTAAAAGAACGACATATGTAGAGGAGATTGGCCATGTCTTCTTTGCTTTTTTTTTTCTCTCTCCAAGGTTCGATTATTAGATGATAATTATTTGATACGAAAGCGAGATAGATATACCCTTATACGTACGATATTTAGTGAATTTGTGTGGAGTCGGTAGCTTTAATCACATAACGAATATCAAATTTATTATTAAAAGGAGAAGCTTTTCTTTAGTGAAAACGAGGGGAATATTCAAACGCTAATGAAGATGAGCTCGTGTCGAGCTATTCGAAATAATAGAATTCCTAAAGAGATTGGCTTGCGGAGTATTATTGAATAACATAATTCAATAGCCTCGTATTATCCTGACGTCACCAGCTTCGATGATTTAACTATTATGGAATTTTTAGGAGTTTTTTTCTCTCTCTCCGATATCGAAAAAAAAAATAAAAAAATAATAAAAAAAAAGAAGTAGAAGAAGAAGAAGAAGAAGAAGAAGAGGAGGAGGAGGAGGAGGAAGAAAATGAAACTTCTAGATTACGCTGCGAGCTGCTGGGACATGGAAGTGCGAGACCTTCGGACGAATACGTCCCGTGAAATCGCGAAAAAGTCATTTACCGAATAAGAGTGTAAATGCTAATACGAAATTAAGCGAGTGTAAATCTAAGCGGATTAGGGCATTATATATATATATATATATATATAAAAGAAAAAAGGAGAGATAAGTATCTCGGGGAGGATGGATTTTTATCTCGAGTCGGCCAAGTCCACGGGTCCACGTGGCGCAACTCCAAGGAAGCGCCGCCGTCGCCGCCGTGTAGAGCCGAGCGGAGCCGAGCGAAGCCGAGCCGAGCGGAGCCGAGCCGAGGCGAACTCGGGGCCCATCGGCGATCGTAAATTTAGTCAATCGTCTTTCCTAATCGACGAATCGCTAAGTATTTTCATATGGTGAATGCATGTCGGAGCGGGCTCCGTCTCCTGATAATTCCAAAATGTCATGGCTGACCGCCGCCTTCGCCTCCCTCGTCATCGTCGTCGTCGTCGTCGTCGTCGTCGTCGTCGTCGTAGTCGTCGTCGTAGTCGCCATTCTCTCTGTTAAAACGCCTCCGTTACAAAAGATTCACGATCGCGAGCCACCGTACTCGACAATATACTCGTAATTGGATAGGCGCGCATGCACGCATCGTACGCGCTCACTCGTAGTATCGACATGTCGAGTGGAGGAGTCGGTGAGGAGTCGAGTCATGAAAAATACTGCAATTTTTACGCTTCACTAGGAAGCGAGACTTTATTGGTATTATGTAGATATGCCGTAGGTAATAGGCCCGAGCTATTTCATTCGTTAAACGACCATTGATATGTTTTCTGTGGAAATGGAAAAGACTCGCTTAATTATGGCTATAAATTATACGGGGGATTCCGAAAATAATATCCCCTTAAATATATAAATGTCCGAAAAGATTTTTATTGACTAAGGGGAAATTATGTCATCGGTTTTTAAACATTTTGCAATCGGCTCTTCCCGAAATTATTATTCGGACTCGTTCGAGTGCCGCCGACGTTCTTTAAAGCACCCGAAACAACCCGAGACAACCCGAAACGAGACTTACATAAACGAATTCAAAATATATACATTGAAAATAATCCTCGCGACATAATAAATCATTAACTTGATTCATCCTTCAACCTTCATGGTTCTGGATCGATCGATTAAAAAAAAGGATCATTGCAGCAGCGGGCAAATGAAATGGGCTCGGCCCTACTTAAACCTGAGCAGTGCTAAAGGAATAGAGCACCATAGACGGACACGGACGGACATAAGAGCAAATAGTTTGGCAATCGTCTTGGGCACGAGTCAGAATTTTTCCGAAACTTCATCGCCGTCGATCGTTCTGATCATTCTTATCATTAATTGAAATATCCTTGTGGCGAGGGGGAGGAGGGGAAAGTTATTGCCTTTTCGAGAAGGAATGGCGACTTTTGTACTCGACTCGCAAGCCAGTCATCAGGAACCATAGATTCCGCTTTGGAAAGCCGTTTATGGCGCCAAATAATATTAATTCTTTAAAAGCTTAAAGATAGAAAGTTTCTTCTTAAATGAAGCTCGAATTATAAAAAGAATTTCCTCATGAGCGGGAGCTTCGATAAAGTTTACATTTTACTCGGTAATTATTATAACCATGAAATTGCATATTTCCTACTTGTAAATAGACAAATTATTTATACGTTATGCCGTACGTTTTTTTTTTCCCCCAATCATTTTATTCGCCGCGTATGGAATTTACCAATGATAACTTTAATTTTCACCATAAATATCTTTCGTACTTTCTACGACAAGGCGAGGACGCGCGTGCTGGGGACGCATCGCCGAGTTCATATCGCCGAGGACCATTATTCGAGACCGAAGGCAAGAAAGAGGTGATCTAAAATTTACGGGATTGGCGAAATTCGTGTCTTAGCGGGAGCTAAGAAATTAAACGGTAAAAGCGGCATTGGGATACGTTGGGATTAAGCAATGCTGATCGGCATTCCCAAGGAACTCTAAGGATTGCTCGTATTTCTGTTATTCTTACGACAAAGGCTCTGGTTATTGGGGTTATTCTATATAAAGGAGTCTGAAGGAAGGATGTAAAAGCCAGTGGGACAGCGACATTTCGGGGCCTAATGAATAGCGAAGGAAGCGAGGGGACTGGGAAAGCGGGGATCTAGGAATGCGATTAGTCAGTCAAGGTCGCCTCGGCGCGAATTCGTAAAGTCAGGGCGAGCGTAAGCGGAGCAAGGCTCGCCGCCCTCGGAGACGCGCCGGGTCTCGTGAGCGATTCTACCCTCGTCGGTGCCAAGGTCGGCTTCGGCTCTCGATCATTTAACGGCGCGATCGGCTTCACGCCTTACAACGAGGCCTTAGCCGGAGAAAACCGGGAGGCTTGTAAATAAAGGCGCCGGGGACGCAGGGATTTCGCCATCGTGACATCGTACTCCCGTCTCGTCGGCAGCCTCGTTGGGCATTACGGTCCTTTACGAGCAGAAGCCGTACTCGTCGGCCAAGTCCCGACGTACGGGCGATCGGGATCGAGATCGACATCTTTTGCGAGCTCCGCTAGATTATCGCCGAGAGATAAATGCCCGAAGGTCGCGCGATTCTAGAGCAAATCAAGGTGAGAGCCGTCGGGACGCGCAGCGGACTCATCTCCACGGACGGCTTGTTATTTTTTTTTCTTATCGTTGTCGTTGTCGTTGTCGTTGTCGTTGTCGCTGTCGTTGTCGCTGTCGCTGCGGCTGTCGCTGTGGCTGTCGTTCTCGTTATTATTACGGCTCGTCAGTCCTGGCGGCTGGCTCATCTATTTTAAAATTATTGACGGACGAGCGGATGCGCTCCATTTTTTCCATATTTTAATATTTAACGGCGCCGATGAGCGTCAATGGCTCGCGCGGCTCCGATGATCCGTTAGATAATGGGGATTTTCAAAATTTTAAACATTCTGCTTTCTATCGGCTACGTTAAAAAACATATTACGACAACCGATGACAAAATTTTTTTTGTTAACCGTTTCGGACTTTCGTTCGTTTCGGTCATAAATGAAATCGTCATAATTTTTTTTTATCTTCCTCTTCTTCTTCTTCTTCTCCTTCTTCGTCTTCTTCTTTATATATATATGTATATAAATACTTTTTCTTATTCGTAATAAGATATATAATAGGTCGAGAGGAATAAAATGATCTTGACCGATTCTCTATTTCATAATAATTATTATACGAACTCTGCCTCCTCGACGCCGAGTTTTAAAAAATCCTTATAATTATTATATTAATTGTCAGTCTACTTGTGGCCCGTCCGCTTTATTATTATAATTTGTAAGTCAAAAGCGATAGCGTTTAATTAATCTACTCCCAATTCCTATTATTTAATTACTATTTATTATTATTATTTCATATATATGCATATTATTATTTAAGAGATCGTCGTTTAAGAAATGCAATCAATCTTAGGCCGATTTAAAGTTATAAATACATATCTAAAAATATAAAGGAATCTTTTATGTATGAAATATTTTTACAGCTCCGTGTTAAATTCTTTAAAGCCAATAAAAGGCCTTAAACCTTAATAATGATTTTTTAATAGCTTACTTTTCTCTTAAGTGCATTTCTCGAAATTTCTTTTCACCCGCGGCCCTAAAAATATTTATCCCGAATTACCCCTTCGTAATTAATTATTAACTATAAAAGACGCAAGATTTTCCTTACCAATGTAAAAGCCATGCGACGAGTGAAAATCATAATTCCATTCTTCGCTTCAGTATTAGTACACGTAAATTGTTGTAAAGTTTTATGGCTTTTGTAATTTATTTATAAAATCAGCCTTTTCTGATAGCTCTATTGAATTTACGAGTTACGTAGCTTGCTTTATGAGGAAAATTTTCCATCACCGATATCGATCCTCTACAACTTTTATAAAGTACGTTGTCATTTTACGACGCCTTTACTTAATAAATTAATACGAATGTTTCAACTAAATGAAAAGTGTCACTTATATATATATATATATTAATCTAATCGTACAAATTCATATTGAGCTCCATTGTATGTGATTTTTCTTTTTATAAACGAATATAAATTACAAGCTATTTACGATTTGATTAAATTTGTCGTTCAACTCATGTTAGCGATTCGTGGATCATTGTCTTATAGATTATTCTTAAGCTTGAAGCGTAAAAAAGTACTGATCCGTTCTATTTAGCTATTTACCCGAGTTGCTCTTAACGCCAACAGTTTACGCACGTTTCGATAATTTAATGAAAAAGATATTCATAGAGAAAAAAAAAAGGTGTTCCTGGTGATGGGCATAATGTCCCAATAGATATATTAAAAGATTTAACTACCGACAGATTTTTTATTAATGGCAATTTCAAATGCAGAGTTCATAAATTATATTTCGTTTTTCAATGGTATTATATAAACTGTTTCATAAAGCGACGTTCTGACGACGTTGTTGTGTACGTGTAAACGTGTAGACGCCTTGCGATGCTGCTAATTTATTATTAAATATTATAAATTAAATAGTCGTTTGGTAGAGTGCGTCAATCAATGTTTTACGCTAACAATGTAAATGTGATACTGTTTTGATGATTGCTTTCACAAGAAGATGATTAATTATCACGAAATTCGTTTAGATGTTGTAGATGGTCTAGTGGGCGGGGGGAGGGGGCAGAGAGAGAGAGAGAGAGAGAGAGAAGAGAGAGAATAACGATTTTATTTCTGACTACGTTTATAAATAATGTTATTTATAGAAATTGTGAAATAAAAGGAAGAATGGTTATGTAAGGAAAGCTTATTCTCGGAGATAAAACCGAAAATTTCAAGCATCCCGTATGGCATAAAATTAAGAAAATTGTTAACTTTATGACTAGGCAAAAATGAAACAAATCACCAGCCATTTATACCAACTGACTCTCTCTTGATTAATACTTGGCTAACACAAGACTTATAAATCCTTACTTCTTTCTACTTTTCTCCAAAGTCTATTATGGTTGTTATTGTTGTTGTTGTTGTTGTTGTTGTTGTTGTTGTTCTTATTGTTATTATTATTATTATTATTATTGTTATTGTTATTTATATTATTAATATTAATTATTATTATTATTGTTATTATTATTAAATATTACAAAGACCTCCGGGCTAGAGACGAGATGGAAAATCTATGGATAACGAATGATGAATCGGTTGATATTGTTATTGTTGTTGTTGTTGTTGTTGTTATTATTATTATTATTATTATTATTATTATTATTATTTGAAAATGAGGGATTCGAGAAGGAGGTAGGTAGGGAGCTTTTCAGTCGGTCGACTAGACAATCTATGGATCCTTCCTGATTGTTTCATTCCGTCCAGGAGCTATGTAACCTCGAGTCCTGTCGCCTCTATGACTTTCCCTCATCAATCAAATATCGTAAAAAGCTTAAAATAAAAAAAAAAAACCCAAACTGTATAGGATCACATCACCTTTGACTCGGTGTCTTCGAACGTAGGGTCCCGACGCGTCCCGAGCGGTTGGATCCGTTATCGGCATCCTCGTCCTCGACCTCATCCCCGACCTCATCCCCGACCTCACCCCCTACCACGACGTCGTACACATAAGGAAGCTGCGTTACCGTATATTTTATTTCTCGTATTTACGGCACATTTAATAGAATGATTATGCAAAATAACGACGGTTCCAATAATTTCTAATGGCCTCTTATCGATTGATAAATTCAGCCTCGACTCCTGTCCTCTTCTCCTCATACGAGGACGAGTCATCTACATTAAAGATTTCCTTGTCGTGGAAATCAATTTATTGACGCTCGCATGCGGCGATTTGGCTTTTCATTACAATAATATACGCTTTCATTGGATAATTTTTCTCCTATTTTCATAGTAAACCCGATCCTTTACATAAGATCATTTAATTGGCTATAGATTTGAAAATATTCATAATTATGCGCGGCTATGTCCACAAGACTCTTCTCTCTCTCTCTCTCTCTCTCCCCTCATTCTTTCTTTCTTTCTTTCGTTTTCTCGTCGAGATTTTTTGCTTCCCCCCTCCCTTTTTGTCTTTACTTTTTCATAAATCAATCCTTCGGCCGCGCGTAGATCGTAGTTTTAGCTAGTAGTAATTATTTTATTAGTTTTATTAACTTATTAATTTTTAACGAGGAATTAATGTCGATCGGATTTATAAGCCTAGTATTGCAAAATTCGGAGTGCATTGCTTCGTCCCGCGATATGTAATCTCTATAAAAGCTTTGCTCGCACGAATAATTTTAAGCAGAACGTTCGCGTAAAAATATTTTAAAGAAATTTTAATTAAATTATTCTTACGTATTCGTATCATAAAATGAAAATTAATACGTTATTTATGTAATGCAAAAATAATTTACATTTGTAAATTATAATTAAAATGTTAATAAACATTTTAATGCCCGAGCCGTTTCAGCGGCATTAACTTATTTATTCTTCTGCCAAACTCGTGTATTTGTAAAAAGAAATTTGTTTATAGTACATTCCAGCCTCTTTTACTTTATTCTTTTCTTTTCTTTTTCTTTTTTTATTTACATTATTTATCCGATTATGCTCGCGGAGTGATGGGATCTCGTATATGAAAACGAAAGTGTCGGAACTCACCTCGTTTTACGTTTAATTTCATTCCTGCTCTTTTTCTCATACATGTAATAACTAGGTAACGCACTCTCTTCGTTAAATAAATTATTATTATTATTATCAACGGCGACAGCGATACTTTCACGTTAAAAAGTATTACAAGAGAAGAAGAAGAAGAAGAAGAAGAAGAAGAAGAAAGAAAGAAGTAGGAGGAGGACGAGGAGGAGAAGGAAAAAAAAGAATCTTCACTTTTGATTTTTGATATTGAATTTATAGTCCGATAATGCTCGCAGATAATAATAATGGATATTACAAGATCACAGAGAGGTATTTCACGTTATTTTGAGATGCTCTTTTAAAATCACATAAGTACGTATATATCAAAGCCTGCCCTTAAAGAAGGCAATTTCTTTTTTTTTTTTTTTTTTTTTTTTTTAAAGAATAGGGTCACGACTCACAATTGACAATTGGAATTAACTTTTTTATAGAATTACGAGCTAGAATCGTTTTGGGCTCCTATATGCTTTTAAAGAAAGGTAAAGGTGTTTGCGTGCGTGCGTGCCAAGCAGAATTAAGTAACAAAGTTACATCGAGTTATTAAATGTACGTTTCAGAAGTATTGGATTTTAGCCTACGGATACTGGGAATATTAGAAAGAAAAAAAAAGAAAAAGAAAAAAGGTGTCCGACTTCTGTAGGCGATAAAAAAAAAGTCTTGGGCACGAAAGACTGGAAAGTACATTAGTGATCGGAAGGGATTACATTAGGCTCTTGTGAACGTAAAATTTCCGGTTTTACGATTTTCTGTAAAGCCGTGAAACGTGGCGGCTTTTCGTAAATATCCTATTGTCCGCACGCTTTTAAACCCTACGATATTATTCTTATTACTGTTTAATTACCAGTATTATTATTATTATTATTATTATTATTATTATTATTATTATTATTATTATTATTATTATTATTACTATTATTATTACTATTATTATTCGAAATATTCGGATTGGCGGTGCGTAAAATCTCGCGAAGGGATGTTTCCTGTGGGAATTAACGAAGAGAGGAGAAATGATATTAATTACTCGTGTCGTGTGTCGGCGTACCGCGCGCCATCGTATCGATAAACGAGGGGGCAAAGGGAGAGGGGAAAAACGGCTTTTTTCTCTTAGAAATTTATGCAAAGCCAAGATATTGTAGCAATTAGTTAATAAAAATGGGTTTTCCGCCGATAATTTCGGATTTATGTAAGAAAGCAATAAAATGTATAAACATATACGAGGAACCGTAGAATTTTCGATCATTCGAATTACCATAGAGATATTCAGTGATATTACCAAAGTATTTTCATCTAAAATAACTGCAACGGCATTTGCATTAAAATGTTAATTTAACTACTAAAGTCCGTTTTCGTTGAACTTTCATATCGAAATCGATGTGCTTGAGCTGGGAACCGGGGAGGGGACGGTGGCGGGTGCCGGTGACAAAAAAAAAAAAAAAAAAAAAAAAAAAGGCCTAGAAAACACCGGCGCGGTCCTCGTTGAGCTTAATAAAAATTCCGTTACGAATCGGAGAAAAAGAGACTTTTTCCTCCCGGGCTGGAAATGTTCAGGGGAATCGTTCAATTATTATTGGGCCGTCTCGTCGGGCTTAATAAACAGGTAAACGCTTCGCTGGAGAAAGCGGAGTATACGAGTACGTGTGCTTGCCCGATACTTGAGTATGTGATTAAAGAGAGACAGGGAGCATCGGCGGCGGCGACAAGGCATGGAGGACAAGAGCGGCGACAGAGCGAGTCAGTCAGAGAGAGAGAGAGAGAGAGAGAGGAGTCGGAGAAACGACGCGAGGAGGAGATGGGTAGTCGGGCAGGCAAGCAGGCAAACAGGCAAACAGGCAGGTAGGTGGGTAGGTGGGTAGGTAGGAAGGTAGGAAGGTAGGTAGGTAGGTAGGTAGGTAGGTAGGTAGGTAGGTAGGTAGGTATGTGGGCCCGGCGCTCGTATACTACACAAGGAAGGCATTTGCGCAGTCATGGTTATCAGGCCGGACGGAGAACAGCCGACGGAGTTGCCAAAGTTCGTTATTACGCGAAGCCGCGTTACGGTATTACGTCGCTCTCGGTCCGGGCCGATACATTTATCGCTCGCTCGTTATATGCCCATTTTTTTCTTTATTTTGCGCAACTCGTCATTTTATTTTATTGGGGAGAGCCCCGGGTTTCATAAGTTTTTCTTCTCTCCTCCCCGCGCCCGATCATATCGCTCGTGTCGCTTTATTCTCGCACGGGATCTCGGAGATCAAGCGCCACGTTCGCCCTCTCCTGTCTGCGCGTGTACCCCACCACCGACCCTCACTACCTACCCTCGCTACCGACCCTCACTGCGACGAAAAAGCATCGGATTCGGATCCTTACGCAAGGAATCGATTTCATAGATCGAGGTTACGTCCTTTAAATGCCGCGCCTTATACTTATCCCACTTTAAACACTGCGCCCTTAACCGTACGCTAATCATTTATGTTGCGTGTGCGTGTGCGTGTGCGTGTGCGTATTGTCGCAAGTACAAGCTTTTCCTTTGAGTCAACGATTAGTCCTTTCTACCTTTTACTCGTTTATCCAATCTCTATATAATCCACCGCTAATTATTTCATAATCTTCTTCTCCCTGTCAATTATAATTCATTCGTAACTTAATATTATCATTATTTAAACGATTTATAAACTATTGGTAATTTTAAAGCCAAGCTAATGAGACGAGGCTTTTTCATACATATCACCTTTCCATACCTATTGTGTAAATATAAGCATTTTTAAATACGCGATGAATATTTGATAGTATGTAAATTTTTTTTCATAAACGTCTGTCTGTAAGGTCTTGCTAGATCGGAATCGATGTAATCTTTAAGCTAACGATCCTCTTATGATAATATCGCCTCCAAATGTTTTTACTGCACCAATAAACTTTACCGAGAAAATCATAACAATGAAATTACATTATAATTCCGTCGGTAAAATTCACAGCTTTTATAAGTAGTTTTATGATTTACGCAATCGTAAAGGCTCCCGGGGCTTTTAAAAAACTACAATGTTAATATTAAAACGCAATTTTCATGACATTGGCATTAAAAACTTTTATACATTAATTAACGTTTTTAAATGATTAATGTGTCCGTGTATTTGTAAATAGTTTTCAATATTCGCATGCACGTGTATGTATGTATATTGGCGAATTGTTTATATTTCGTAAATTGAAATTCCAATTCTACCGAAGGTTAATTATGAAAATATATTAAATGTAATGGAGCGGCGAATACTTAACGAATACGGTTAGTTTGTAAAACGCAAAAGCATCGAATAATCGTAGAAAGGCAAAGGGTAACATTTAGGAAGCACGGAGTTGTACTTGTTTAGTCGGCTTGTAATAGAAATTGAAAAATGGTACCACGTTTCCGTCGAGCTATTAAATAATCTGCCTTGCGCGGAGAAAGCAATAATTATTAAAAACGGTATTTGGTACGCGATTAGCATAAAATTGATGTTACTGCATCGTAATCACGTACTTGGAGGTTCTTTTATTTCGATTATTGAGAAACTCTTTCTTGGCTACTCAATCTTAGGTAAATTATGCTGATATTATTTGAACGGAGCCCGAGGCTCTGCCGCTAATAAGACTATTATAAAGATTTTCTAAATTAATAATACTTTTTTCAAGCACGAACACTGTTTTTATTCGAACGGGATACGAAATAAATTTTATAACTTAATGCCACCGATGCGAGGGGGAGCTGGGTGGATGGGGGGGGGGAGGGGGGAAATATTTATGCCCGTCATTTATTCACTTCGCTGCTAATAATGTCTCCCACTTAAATTATTTATTCAAGCCATTACATAATAAGTAATAAAAATTACTTATTAGTTATATTCTCAAATAGTTAATGGCGGCAGAGCCGACGTCCGCGTAAATAACGCTGATTAATTTTATTATAAATTATCCGTAGGAATAAAAAAATGTTTATAAATCTCGGCGGCGCGCTTAGTAATGGGCGTAATGTCGCGGTGGGCGAGGTGGGCGGAGAGCTGGGGACGTGGGGGTGACGTTGGGGGGGGGGTCGTGGGGGACAGAGACCGGCTATTTAGCGATGAGTTACAGGCCTTTCTTTGATATAAATTTAATTATTTAGTAAGGCCGGCTGACAGAGCCGATGTTTCCGAGCGCTTAGACACATTGACAATCATTGTAATTTGATGAAAGGCAGTTAAGTGAAATGTTCGTTAAGTAAGTACAGGCCGAGAAGTGGCAATAATTGACTAGCGCGTATCGTCGTATTATCGAGCCGCGTTAAAGAGATTCCCTTGCGCAATAGCGTTCGCAAGCTATCTTCGTAAAGACTTGACTTTCGCCGCCGTTCCCCGGCGTCCTGGCGTCGATCCGCGCATTCCGTACCGTTCCCTCCGATCTCGGACAAATTCGTCCACGCGATCTATATCATAAAAAACCTCAAGGTGCTTAAGAATCATTACGTTGTGACCGTAACAATGAATGCCTCTCTGTATGTCTATGATAATAGTATGGGGGCCGGGGGTTGGGGGGGGGCGTCGGTGAGCGCTTACGGTTTACTGAAATCGAAAGTCGGATTCGACATTCGGATTCGGATTCAGACAAATGACAAAGCGAAATTCCTCGTTTAGTAGATTTGTAAGACACGGAGCGGACGCCTACTCGGCTTACGCAAGTCTCCCGCAGATTCCTTTTCCTTCCAGCTCCTCGTTATTTGGAAATATAACGCCGCCGCCACCGCCGTTTTGACTCATCGCCTTAGGGACAAGCCCCCGTGATTCACGGCTCTGGACAAAATTTTTACGCTAATTTACCGAATCGCAGCGAGACATTTTTTTTTTTTTTTTTTTTTTTATAAATATTTACCCGACAGACTGGTGGCGCCTCCCCGTGACTCTTTAACGTAACTCTCGGCTTCGCTGGCACGTTAGTTATTACAATTATTTACTTATTTATTTATTTCTTTTTTTCTTTCTTATTCTGTCTAAAGCCATTCGTAGCGAGTAGTGCCGCAGACTTGTTTAAAGAAATCTCTTAATTAGAATTTCGAAATCCGCATTATAAAGATTCTTCTGCGGCTGTTATCGATTCTAGCCAATTGCACGAGAGCACGCGAATGCATTACGTTCGGAATAATCATGATTATGACAAATTTTTATTAATAACGATATCGATATCGATTAAATTTACATGAACTAAGTATAAATCCATGGAATAAAGAAATAATTTGATTTTTTTTATTCTCGACCCCCTCCGACCCCTCCCCCCCCTCCCCCCAACCCCACCGCCCCAATAACCACCAACTGACCCCACCTGCCCCCTTCTCCTAGTCTTTTCGTTATTTTTTTTTTTAGACTTTCACAAGAGCGTTGGATCAGGCAAAACACTTATATGCTCGGTGATATTTTAATTATTATGGACTTATTATAACTCTGGCGGAGAGCCGTAAATTCTCAGGACTGATTGAAAGACGTTGAAATTTTAGTCGTGCAAGAGAATATTTGTCGCATTCTGAAAGCGATGCCACCCTCGCCTACTTAAACAAATGACCAAAATCCCCGGGATCGGATGAATAGATCGCACAATAGATTCATGAAAATAAAAAAACGTCACCGGCTTATAACGTCACACAGGAACAATAATAATAATAATAATAATAATAATAATAATACTTATATTAATAAAAAGTAAGTAACTCGTAACGGGTCTTTTATTAACTTGCCCCGTGCGATCTCACGTGGAATCTCGATTGCGGACAAAAGCCTACCCCCATACAGGCTCAAGGAACGAAGAAACTGACAAGCGAGCTCGTTATGAGAGATTCGAATCAAGCATTCCTTAAAAGATTTAAAAAGGAAAGAAAGAAAGAAAGAAAGAAAGAAAGAAAGGAAAGAAAAGAAAGAAAGGTAGAAAGGCTCCTCGTCGTCGTAACAAGTACCAGCATTCATAATGACAATAATTTACGGACAATAGACGTACAGTTTGTTGGGCAAGTACCGAGCGACAGGCATTTAAGCACTTAGCGCTCATATTTTATGCATAACTAAATTAGGCAATTGGGTGTGGAGGCTTATTTAAAGAGCTCGGGCTTACGCTATTGAGATTAGAGCATTGTAGTCGGATACTCTGAGTGAAGAATTGATTAGCGAACGCTCGATCGGGACTCGGGCGAATGAAAAACGCCCAATCACTCGTTTGTACCGATAACCTTAAGGTGAAAACTTCTCGTGAACGTGCATGGATCATGGGCTGGAGGGGACCTGTACGTTATCTGAGGGTAATTAAGGGATACAGGAACCGATACAGGGGCGGTAAGCCTGTCGGAATAGAGACGAACGAATAAACGTTCGCTCGGCTCCGGTTTTTCAGGATTCAGACTTTTCCGTCAGATATTATTCCGGCACATTTGCTTTGGAATTTACGAATAAATAGCGCTGTTAGCACTTGGCGGAGTAGCTTGTTACGGCTACCGTTTGTTTTCTGGCTATAATCGAGGCTGGCCCCTACGCTAGTCTCTAAATGCTTGTTAGCCTCTTCCTTTACTGCCAAATAAGCAGCAGCAGCAACAACAACAACAACAACAACAACAACAACAACAACAGCGTACGCTCATTCCGTAGCTCATTTAAGAAGAGATCTCTTAAAATTCAAGGAAATTCTCTCTAATCGTCTAATGCTGTAAGAGGAAGATTAGTGATCCGATTAGTGAGCGCCGATCCAATACGAATATTATTATTGATTTCCTCTTACCGCCACTCACCCCCTCACCCCCCCTCCTCATCACGCTCTCTCTCTCTCTCTCTCTCTCTCATACACACACACGCGTGCACACGGGCACTTTATTTACGACGAGTAGCCAAAAGCTACTGTTGTTTCTTCTTAATCCCGACGAGACGAGATTTGCTACTCGTCAGCTATTTACAAGGACGTGCGATTCTCTAGGTAATACGTGCAAACCGATAACGGAATACCTCCAGTCATTTTACTATTGCTATTATACTATTATTATTATTATTATTATTATTATTATTACTATTATAATAACTCAAAGGCCTGATTATTATTAAACGTAATCCGCTATCCCCCGCCGTACTCTTTTCCAATGAAATTCTTAATTAATGATTTATTTATTTATTTATTAATTTATTTGCACACCTTCGTCGCCCGACTCCTTGCTCTTAACAAAATCAATTTATATGCAATAGTAGAGAAAGACAGACATGGTAGTAGTGCGTTACGCCAACGTAACTCGTCCGTATTAAAAATAATCGTCCGATAATTACGAGCTACTCGTCCCATCCCATTTCGTTACGCCGTCCCCTCGTTCTCCGTTTCGTTTTCTTTCGTTCCGTTATCCCCGCAAATATCATTTATTACTCGTTCATTTATTTATTTATTATTTATTTATTTATTTATTTATTAAATCATATTCGACTACGTCGGAGAAATCCTCTGCGGCCATCAACCGCACGGTTTTTATGCCCTCGCCGAGCGCGTTCTTACTTCTTCCCGTTTTTTTTTTTTTCCCCGAGCACGTGCTGCCCGCACTTGCTTTTGTAAGAGATCCTGCTTAATTTAAGGTCATTCCGGCATTAAAGTCTTCAAATTTATTCGCCGAAAAAATCACTCGCAGTATATATATATATATATATATATGCACGTATATATCGCATGGCGTATAATTAATTTTTTATTCGCTCTAGCTGAAATACGCTCGGACAAAGAATAAGCGAGGCCGGGGAAGTGTTTGTTGTCCAAGAGGCTGCTCGCGGTTCCCTCGCAACGAATGCACGTCCGTAAATGTCAATTAAAGTAATTAAGCAGAGATTTTATTTATCCGAACGGCGCATCCTCGGCTTTAAATTTTCAAACGACTCCTTATCGATATTATTGTTAATTGCTCCTTTCCTTTCGCAATCCCTACCGACAGGACAACAATAAACCTTATCTTTATTATTACGAAATGGAATCGGAGGTTTTTTTTTCAACCGCCCGCGAGCACCGATGCTCTCAAAACTATCGCGAATCGCTATTCAAGTACGAATCCCGTGCCGAAGGTACTACGTTGTCGTTCCGCGTATTGGCAGATGTTTTTCAGGTACGAGGGCATTCGGATCCGACGAGAAGCCATTAAATATGCGTAAATATGAACAAATAATGCTCCCTATGCAAACAAGATGGCTGGGCGCGGCGGGGGAGGGGGTATAAGCTGTTGTAGGGAGGAGCTTACGCAACCTACGTTAACTCACGGAATCCAATAATTATATACACACGTACACGCGCGAACGTACACACGTACACCCATACAGAGACGGACGGACGGGCGCGACGCGTGCGCTTTTCGATTTCAGGATCACTCCCGGATCTACTGTATCAGCAAGATTCCTTGCAGCTGAAAAAAACCCGGGAATGCTCTCTCAAGGTATGCTGCTCTGACGTAATTCGATGCGTAATTACGTATATATATATGTACATATATATTTTTATGGCATCCCGATGCACCAGTTCAGCATACAGGAATGATAGCACCAGGTATATATACCATACGATATGTACCAGGCGACTATGTTACGTTACGTGAACTTTCACCGCGGGTAGACTTTATCCGAGCCTATCAAAACATTACGAGGTAATTCGTGATCCGAGCGGAGGATCAATGAAGGAATTGTCTACTACGGCAGCGAAGGTCTTCGATTGCCGACAAGTAATTAAGGGAGAAGTGCAACCTTGGCGGCTTTCTTGGCTTTCTTGGCTTTCTCTCTCTCTCTCTCTCTCTCTCTCAAAAGCCGTTCGTTATTATATTGGCCGCGTTAGCTTTTTTTTTTTTTTTTATTCTTATAAAAATTTATTGAAAAAATGAATCGTCCTCGAAATTGAGCCTCGCGAGCCTTGATATGATATTCTG
The DNA here is from genome assembly GCA_018883505.1 of Ceratosolen fusciceps. Lineage (NCBI taxonomy): Eukaryota > Metazoa > Arthropoda > Insecta > Hymenoptera > Agaonidae > Ceratosolen > Ceratosolen fusciceps. Next base: position 7,999,766 of record RCIC01000003.1, on the reverse strand, counting down.
AAGCCCAAGCGCTCGGATCGTATCGTTATTTTATTTTATTTTATTTTTTTTTTTTCTCATAAACGTCGAATAATAGATTAATAATTGATCGATCGATCGATTGTTTATTACGAGAAAAGCTTAAACTAACGGGATTTATTCACACCTTCACGGGGCTTGCTTCTAAAGAAGGGTAGAATTTCGAAATCATTGCAAAGCTAATGATCCCTCTTCTGATGAATTAGTAATAAAAGAAAGAAAGAAAGAAAGAAAGAAAGAAAGAAAGTAAAAAAAGCAGAAAATTGACAAGCTCGGGACAATCTCGAGCCTCGATAATGATAATTAATTACTGGTATCCTAAACAATGGAATGGAATAGAATAATGAATGGGAGTCTGAGGAGGCAAAGTAGGCAAAGAGATGACAGATTACGTAGAGTAATTTTACAAAGGGGCAAGAGAGGAAAAGAGAGGATAATAAACGTTATTAATGCATAGGTAATATATATATATATATTTTTTTTTTCCCTGCCGAATGAAAGTCATTGAATCATTGGGAGTTCAAATCGAGGCTTCGGCTACAATAACATTTGAAAAGATTATTTAAATGAATCTGTGCAGATAGACACGAGACGTCGAGATGACAATATCTCGTTAATTTCGCCGAGGGATTATCTTAATGACTCTCGTCAGTCCGCTCCATCAACGAGCTCCGACCAGACGAAATTGCTTTATTAACCTCGTTTTCTTCCACCCGGGCATACGTTGCGCTGCACGTGCAGGGTACGCAGATCGTTCGGTAACAGTAATTGAAATATAATAAAAAAAAAAAAGAAAAAGGCTTGCCATTTTAATTGTAATTGTAATTGTAATTGAAAGGACAGCTTATCGATTGTGCACATCGCACGTCTGTTGATCGTCGGCTTAAATCTCCATCGGCATCAAAGCCTTAAATCTCGGGGAGCTAGAGTAAAGGTCGTGTCGTGTCGTGTCGTGTCGTGTCGTGTCGCGTGGTATCGCCCTGTAAATATCGCGGGCTATCCCGAAGAGACACCTGGCCGACCTAATTTTTGCAACCGCTCAAGGTCACTGCTATATATCACATAATATAAAGAGTATGCGTCACTTCCTCGAAAAGGAGTAGGTGGAGGAGTCGAAACAATTCTCCCTCGGATTCTTCCTTGCGAGGTCGTTGCGGTGAAAGGCCACCACCACGCATCCAAGCAATACATGCGTCATTCATTTTTAATTTACTTCGTAGAGAGAGGGAGAGAGAGGAGAGAGAGAGAGAGAGAAGAGGGACCGTAAATCAATGCTTCGAATATTTCGGCTACGTTTACTTGATAAACCGACGTGGAGGACCGACGAAGGCTCTCCTACGTCATACTTAATTCAGGAGAATCCGTACCGCGACTGCTATTTCTTGCCATTTTATTTATCCACGATGATCTATAGAGCAATGGCTTATTTATATTTGGAATAACGATTATTCGGCGATGCGAGGACTCTCCTCGACTTGTACGGATACGAGCGGCTCCAAAGATCATACGTTTGGACTTGTAGTGTGATTAAGGGATCGATCGCACCATCGTCTCTCAATTGTTTCATCGTAGGGGCGGGGAGAGGGGTCGGGGAGGAACTTCTGAATCTTTCACGTGTGAAAAGCCGAAAAGGATATTTTCTTCTCGATCCGCGGTGATCGGGTGCAAGTCTTGGAAGCTTTCTTGATCATCATTCAAATCAATCACCTTTTACGAGGAAATATAATGGAAATGGAGATTTATGCTAATTTGTAAACCAACTTCGGGACATCGTGTATAATCAATCAACGTTTGAAAATATATTCTCTACAGAGATTTTCTTTTAATTTAATCTATCTCCGGCTACGTATAATATTGTAACTAATATATATATATATATATATATATATATATATAAAGAGAAATAATAATGATAATGATAATGATGATGATGATGATGATGATGATGATGATGATGATAATAATAATAATAATAATATAATATTAATAGTAATAATAATTAGAATTGGAGCCGCCGAGGAGAAAAAAATCGATAGAAAATATATACGCGGCACGTATTCTCCTTGTATAATTAGATAATCGATAAGCGACAAGCAGGAAAAGAAGCTACAACGCGTCCCTATAAATCTTACTAGTTGTCCGATAAATGAGTCAATTATTGCGTTTTATACCCATATCATGATTCCCAGAGTCGATACATCCTCAATACACGGATACATCGTCATCATTATTTTTATTGTTGGCATTGTTTGACATGCGTAGGCTCTAACACTTTCGGTATGAAAAATATTGTTCCCTTCTTACTATTATTATTATTATTATTATTATTATTATTATGTAAACAATGATGTGACTTACGCTTTATGACATTTGCTAATAATATCACTATTTGTAAGTAATAATTTTTATTTACTATTATTATTTATTTTTTTTTTTTCATGAATTACGTTATAAATATTATGAAACGCATGCAGTGAAAATAATAAAACTCTCTATATTTTCTTGTATTTATCTTTGGTATTCTATACTTCTTCGGGAATATAGATTTTATAGATCATGACAATGCCATTGGATACTGAGATACAATAAAGTTAATTGAATTCGTGATATAATTCGATCAATCGCACCATAATTTCATTTTTCTTTTATTTTTGCAACCATCGATGCATTTTAATTTAAACATTAAAAAAGAATATTTTACGATATATCAAATATTCGATAAAAATTAATAGATTGTAGAGAGAAAAAACCTCAATGACTTATTTCATAAATTCCGATAGAAAAAGATTTTATATGGAATTCTAAGAAAAAAAAATTATATACAAGCACACATCTAAAAATTACTGAAAAAAAAACAATCTATCTAATCTTTTTTTTTTAAATTTATTATTAGAAAATTTGTAACAACAAAAATAAAAACATAAATTGTATTCTAAAAATAACAATAAAATTTTCAAATTAATACACTAATTTTTTGTTTTTTATTAAGATAATATTTAAATTTACATTAAATATTATTAATTCGTATAATATTTTGGAATACAAAAAAAAATATTGTATATATCTATTAACTAATAGATATTCTTCATAATATAGAAGAGCAAAATAATAGTTATGACAAACAATATTATTCAATATTAGTTTTTCAATTTACTTACGAATTGTCCTACTTGATTAACTCCTACTAGATTAACTTTCCCCTTGATACATTCGTCTTTACGAACACAAATTTTTCCAGGTCCCGAACAATTAATATCATATCCAGATTCAAATGACGAATCTGATCCTTGAGCTTGAGCGTATCCCTGCGTCACTGCCAAAACTTCTTGACCATTGTTCGTACCAATAACACTACTTTGAGTAGATGAAATAACATTTAATGGCGTGGAAGGCCTTTCTGCCAAAGTACCGAATCCTACAATATTTCCTGCACCTTGTCCGGCAGATCCAACATGACCTTGCGTATTTAATTGAGCACCAGATTCAAGACCGAATCCATTAATTCCAGACGATGTAATGCCAGACTGTACTCCAAAGCCAGCTTGCGTAGCTGATCCAACCTGGTTATTGATTTGCCCGCTTCCTCCAGTCTGGAAACCACCTTGAGTACTAAATCCAGCTTGGCCACCATGAGAATGCCCATGCGATTCATGTCCGCCGATTGAAGCCGCGACTCCATGAGAACCGGATATCTGACCACCGTGAGAGTGTCCATGGGATACACCTGATCCATGTCCGAAGGAGGCAGAAGCTCCATGGGAACCAGAAAGCTGACCTCCATGGGAGCCAGACAATTGTCCTCCATGAGAAACAGATATTTGTCCTCCATGAGAATGTCCATGGGATAAGCTAGATCCATGCCCGAAAGAGGCAGAAGCACCATGAGAACCAGATAATTGTCCTCCATGGGAGCCAGACAATTGTCCTCCATGACTACCATAAGTTTGGCTGCCAACTTGTGTAGCTGCTTCGTTATTAAATCCACTCTGGCCAGACGATATGACACCGGTCTGTACTCCTAATCCAGATTGCGTAGATGATTCAATTTGTCCACCGATTTGACCGATATTTCCTGTTTGGAAACCACCTTGAGTGCCGAATCCGGCTTGGCCACCATGAGAATGGCCATGTGATACACTTGATCCATGACCGAAAGAGGCAGAAGCTCCATGGGATCCAGAAATTTGACTTCCATGAGAACCAGATAGTTGGCCTTCATGAATACCTTGTCCTTGGAAACCACCTTGAGTAGCGATTCCAGCTTGACCACCATGATTATGTCCATGTCCAACTGAGGCTGAAACACCATGGGATGCAGAGATTTGACCTCCGTGCCCAGTATTAATACCATGACCTTGAGATCCACTAATAAATCCAGCTTGACCAGATGCAGCACCATTTTGTACCCCTAAGCTACTCTGTGAGGTCGACTCAACTTGACTACCGATTTGTTGATTTCCGCTAGTTTGGAAACCACCTTGAGTACTAAATCCACCTTGGCCGCCATGAGAATGTCCATGCGATTCATGTCCGCCGATTGAAGCCGCGACTCCATGAGAACCGGATAATTGACCACCGTGAGAATGTCCATGAGATAAACTAGATCCATGCGCAAAAGAGGCAGAAGCACCATGAGAACCAGATAACTGACCTCCATGAGAACCAGATAATTGTCCACCATGAGAACTAGATATTTGACCATTATGAACACCTTGGCCTTGGACACCAACTTGTGTAGCAGATCCACTAATGAAGCCACCTTGACTAGCTGATGTAGCACCAGTCTGTATTCCTAAACCGGTCTGCGTATTAGAACCAACTTGACCAGTTCCACCTGTTTGGAAACCACCTTGTGTACCAAATCCAGATTGGCCACCATGAGTGTGACTATGCGAAATGCTTGATCCGTGTCCAAAAGAAGATGAGGCACCATGAGATGCAGAGATTTGACCTCCATGAGAACCAGATATTTGACCACCGTGACCACCGTGTCCTTGGACACCTACTTGTGTGCCAGAGCCACTGCTGAATCCACTCTGACCAGAGGATATGATACCGCTCTGGACGCCTAATCCAGATTGCGTATTTGATCCAATTTGTCCACCAACTTGACTATTTCCTCCAGTTTGGAATCCACCCTGAGTGCCGAATCCAGCTTGACTACCATGAGAATGTCCATGTGATACACTAGATCCGTGCCCAAAGGAGGCTGATACACCATGTGATCCAGCAATTTGACTACCATGGGATCCGGACAATTGGCCTCCGTGAGAACCAGATATCTGACCTCCAATTTGAGCACCAGATCCGCTGATAAAACCACCTTGACCAGCTGACGTAGTACCAGCTTGTACTCCTAAGCCAGTCTGCGTATTCGATCCAATTTGTCCTCCGACTTGACCAATGCCTCCAGTCTGGAAACCACCTTGAGTACTAAATCCACCTTGGCCGCCATGAGTATGTCCGTGCGACGAGCTTGATCCATGTCCTATTGAAGCAGTAACACCATGAGAACCAGATATTTGTCCTCCATGAGCATGTCCATGGGATAAACTAGATCCATGCCCGAAAGAGGCAGAAGCACCATGAGAACCAGACAGCTGACCTCCATGGGAGCCAGACAACTGTCCTCCATGAGAACCAGATAATTGTCCTCCATGGGAACTAGATATGTGTCCTCCATGGCTACCATAACTTTGAGCGCCAACTTGTGTAGCTGCTTCGTTGTTAAATCCACTCTGGCCAGACGATATGACACCGGTCTGTACTCCTAATCCAGATTGCGTAGATGATTCAATTTGTCCACCGATTTGACCGATATTTCCTGTTTGGAAACCACCTTGAGTGCCGAATCCGGCTTGGCCACCATGAGAATGGCCATGTGATACACTTGATCCATGACCGAAAGAGGCAGAAGCTCCATGGGATCCAGCGATCTGACCTCCATGAGAACCAGACAATTGCCCTCCATTTGATCCAAGACCTTGGATAATACCAACTTGTGCACCAGATCCGCTGACAAATCCACTTTGACCAGCTGACGCAGCGCCAGTCTGTATTCCGAATCCGCTTTGTGAATTAGATCCAATTTGAGTACCGACCTGTCCAGCACTACCCGTCTGGAATCCACTTTGTGCGCCAAATCCTAACTGACCACCGTGCGAATGTCCATGAGAAATACTGGCTCCGTGTGCGGCAGAGCCTGAGACGCCGTGCCCAGCAGAGACGTATCCTCCATGAATTCCCTGTCCTTGAGCTCCTATTTGTGAACCGGCAATTAAGCCTCCTTGACCGGATGATACGATACCAGCTTGTGCTCCTAAAGTACTTTGCGTAGTAGATCCAATCTGATTAGCAAGTAGACCGCTACCGGAGCTTTGAAGACTCCCTTGATGTCCGAATCCTAATTGGCCACCGTGAGAGTGTCCGTGTTCGATGGAGGCGGAAATGCCGTGCGAAGCAGACAAGAATCCTCCATGTCCAATAAGCTTGTCCTTATCTATCGAATCTTTTTTAACACCCGCGGTTAAACTCAGCCCATCCTGATTTACGGAAGAAATGGCACCGGACTGTAATCCGACATTACCGGCAGTGCTCGCTTGTCCATCTTTCGCGTACTGAGGATTCAAGAACGGATTGGTAGATCCGATCGATGAAGCAGATTGAAGGACAGCAGCCGAGCCTGCGGACGAGCCTTGAGCGTAAGCACTAAGCGCCGCTTGTCCTCCGTTATTTAGGGGGTAAGTTCCGCTAAGAGAACAAGCTTGAGAGGTACAGCCGCCCTCCGGTTTAAAAGGACTGTTTTGCGTGGCCCACCAGTAGGTTTGGTTGACTTGGCCTACGATCGGAGTATTCGGGATGGCATCGACGATTACGTTAGCTGCCGTTTGCGAGTTCGAGAGTACGTTGCTCGAGGTGAGCGCATTGGCAGAACTGGAAGCGACGTTACTACTGAAGGAGCTGGAGGCGTAGGAGCTGCTCTGAGCGTGGCTCGCGCCGCTTATACTGTATCCGGAATTCTTTTCCCCTTTGAAGGCTTGTCCATTTAAAACTCCGTCCAATTCCTCCTGCGCGTCGTCAGATTGGCTGTAGCTGTTTGTCTTTGAGTTTGACTTCTTGTAATGGTATCCATCGTTGGCCAATGCTGGATCCGTGGCTCGAGGCTTCCCGTGGATGTGACAGATTAATGATAAGAGACATATCACCGAAAGCCCGAATGCCTTCATTTTCATGGAGCTGCAACAGCATTTAAATGATTCCATGAGTTCTTTTTATTCACTAAATCTGTATATATATAATCATTGTAAATTATAAGCTCGATACTAAAAATCATTAATGTATTTTATTGTTTCACGAGAATTGTACATAAATAAGGAATAAGGCAGATGAGAGCCAGACAACGTAGAATTAAACTTGGCTTTGGCTGACAGGAAGTATTAGCCATTATCATTTTTATTTGATGGAGTATACACTTTGAATGCTAATGCAAACTTTCCAAAAAAAAAAAAAAAAAAAGTCATCCATTCAATTATTGAGGATTATTTTGCAAAATCATCAATAACCTTTGCCGAAAATGATAAGTTTTAGAAAATAGGAAAAATCCTTTATTAGTCGTTGATCATGAGCGGCAAATGCCTTACCGAGCTTTCGTTTAAGAACATATCAGAATAATTACATTCCAGTGGTCGCTCATACGCAACCATTAAAATGCGAATCGATGATCTGATTTGTTATGTAGCATCCATTCGAAATTCAGGATATTCGGATAAAATTTGGAGCGCGATTTCTTTTTAAGTAAAATATTCATCTTATTCCTAATATAATATATAAATTTTGAAATCTAAGCCAATGAGAGCTTGAAATTTAATTTTGCAACTTGAGCTATAGCGATTACCATACAAATATGTATATTTAGACATGTATATATATATATATATATATATACAATTAGTTTATTAGTAAATAGTTTTAAGTAAAACTATTAAATTAGAGACGCGAATGTAAATTAATAATTCATTGGTCGTTTAGCTTGATGAAGAACAATAAAGAGATGATGTCTCTAAAATAAAAATACTGTAAGAAGAAATAGTGGAATGAGATTATTGAATGAATGCAACGGAAAGAATAGATTTTTCCGAGAATGAAAATAAAAATTTTATTAACAACCTAACAAACAATCAAATGCATGGGAGACTTTAGATATTAAAGAAATAAAGAAATTTTTATAAGTAAATTCGTATGAATGAATGATATAATTTCATAACGTGCATTTCGAAACGAAACAACGTTGACTCACTAGTTATAATTTAAGAGAACCGAGCGACTTGAGTGATTAATAATTTTTTTACTAAATTGTTTCACCAAAATTGAAATAAATTTTATTTCACTCCGAGCATATTCCCATAATATTACTCGAGAAACTTACTTCCACGATTGTGTTCTACATGTTCTTATTCTAATAATAATAATAATAATAATAATTAGAAGAAGAAGAAGAAGAAGAAGAAGAAGAAGAAGAAGAAGAAGAAGAAGAAGATATAAATAATAAAACTGTAATTGATATGGATTTTTAATGCTTAAAGCACCGATAACGATACTAATAATTTACAATTTTTACAACTACGTTTAAATATTCGTGTATCTTGCGGGGTAATTAGGAAAGACGTTAAGCGTGTGATGATATATATTTTCCCGTAAATTAGATCGATTGGATTCGTCTGAGGTATATGAAAAAAAAAGAATAAATAAATAAATAAATAAAATAATAAATAAATAAATCTGATCTATTTGTACATAAAAAATTCTATCGATTCTATGCTTGTGATAATTTTTAAATTAAATTTAATAGCCGTTAAAAGCATTGGCTTTTAGATATTCATTCATATTCATCCGTACGCGAGTATCGTCGCGTACATATCGGATACCAGAGTACTATGGTATATGATAAATCTTTCAAACTCGGCGTATTGAGTTTTTAAATTGAAAACAACTTAAACAATACAATTAGTCTTAAAGTGGTTTTTCGCCTGAAATTTTTGCTCGTTAAGCATAAAGAAAAAAGTAAATTAAAAAATCGCCGTTGTTTCCTTTAAAGACGCAGCCAATGAGAGATTAAAAATTATTTTCTAATTAAAATTCAAGAATTTAAAATAACGTTTTAGAATTTTACGACGAGTCTATATTAAGTATAGACGAAGGCATATCCGGGCGCACTCGTCCACCACTCGAATCCTTACACCCACGCTGTTATTTATTAAACCATTAAAAGTATTTGCAATGAATCAAGATGAGTAATTTATTTACCCCTTCGACTTTCTGTATTATCATTGTCCAGCTTAATCATAATAAAAAAAAAAAAAAAAAAAAAAAAACCTTATAAATTAATAATATCAACGCGTAGAGTCTTTACGGGTTTAAAAAAAAATCTAAAAATAGGTATGCCGGAATACGATAAAATGGTCGTTTCTCTCCCATGGAGACCGTTGTAAGTATGTGTGTATATATATATATGGATATATATATGGATATATATGGATATATACGGATAGATATAAGAGCTTAATTGTTATTGTAAAATATACGGTCTATGGTCCGAAGCTCATGCGGTAGAAGCTTGCATAAAGCTCGGGTTGGGCGAGGCATGTGGATGTAACTCACCTGTAATTGCGATTTGTAATGGAGCCGATGGACCGGTGCGATCTCTTATCTCGATTCAGCAGAATTGACCGGCAACAGCAGCAGCAGGGGCTCGTCCATTCAAACACAAAGAACAATGGTTCATGAACGTTCGGTTATATGTGTTACCGGGAGTAAAGTCAGGGTAACTGGCGACGCCTCCACATCCCGTCGGCTCTTATAGCCATCCTTGACGACCGACCGGCTGGCGCATCCCCACCTGACGGCCGACGGATCCGTCCTTGGACACACGTCGTCGTCGCTCCTGGCCTCGCGGCTCCTTCTCATCCTCCGGGATGAATGGTCCGTTTACATAGGTGGCGGCCTACCCCCGTCGCCCCCGATCTGCCCCCGATCGGCCGGGGTCGCTTTTACGTCAGCCTTTGCCTTGTGAATTAATGGCACGCATTATCGCGTTTTCGCTCCGCCGAGACTTCGCCCTAAAACAAGCGAATTTTCGATCATATTCGATCTTATTGACAATTTTATGCACAACGGCCACCGGAATCGTTTCCCTTCGATCATTAGCCATAATGGAAAACTTTTACGTTATTTTCATTATCCCCAGCCAATAGACATCGCAATGCGATCTTTATTACACGCCGGAATTCGGCAACGACCATCTCCAATGACATTAAAAGCACATTTAAAAAAAATCATTAGGGAAACGATACGTTTTCCTAGCTCAATTAGGTAATTTCTTTTAAATAACACCAGCGCCCGCTGCACCAGAGAAAATCCAATCAATTTTATCCTAATGCCGTGAGTAATATTTTCTCGTGTCTTATTATAAGATGCAAAGCGTGATTTTTAAATATTTTTAAGTATGCATGCGCGCGTGTATGTACGTGTGCATGCATGTATGTCTGTTTGTGTGCATGCATGCATGCGTGCATGTCTGTGTGTATGCACGTACGCATGTATGCATTTTTGTATGTATGCACGTACGTATGTATGTATTTTTTATTTATGCATATGTATGTATGTGTGTATGTATGGGCGTATGTGTGCATGTATAAACGGATAAATGCATTTAAATGTTTTCCTCGTCATTCATTAGACCGAATATGATTCACTTCCTTTAAATCGCTTTGGTTTTACTAATTTTAGGGATTTCCATATGATTCAGGCTCCGTGGACGTATCCTCCTTCCATACATATATGTATATAAAGGCGCATACGTATAAAAGCTTGGATTTTAGAGGCGCGGTGCAAGGAATTCATTTTTAGCGCTAAACTTTGCAATTAACGTGTCGTCCGAGCCAATCGGCAGCGCGTCCTCTTATTTGACAGTTTTTCGCGTCGACCAATAAGCGGCCAATAACAGGCCAATGAGAGTCCGCGACGAGGAGTCGACGCAATTAAATGCTCCCCTGGATAACGATCGGATAAATCAGGACGATATTTGTTTATTTTTAAATCCGAGTGAGAAACGGCTTCGATCTGCACTCTAGATAATGCGGACATAATTTCCAATAGGCTTAAAAGGAACGGACTGAAGTGAGAAATTAAATTTAGAACAATATATATATATATATACATATATCGTAAGCGCATGTATTCGCTTGATTTGTCAATGGATCGCGGCATCGAACGATAAATACTGATGAATAACGTCCGCGGCCGATCCAACGGACGCATAAAAATACTTTTGACTCCACGTCTTCGCTACCGTATTTGATTCTGTATCTATTTTATACGAGGAATCTTTACGTAAATCCTTATTCTGCTTTATATAGCGCGTACATATGTCGTTATTAACATTTCTTTTTAAATATTATTGAAGCTCAGAGAGAAATACCGACCTGAAACTTGATATTTTATTAGAATTTCTTCTTGCAACCGGACAGTAAATACATAAATTCCAATTAAAGTAATTGTCTACAAATACCTTTGTTTTTAATAATATTCGTGAGAGTGAGTGTGTGTGTGTGTGTGAGAGAGAGAGAGAGAGAGAGAGAGAGTTTTAATAGTTTATTAAAGTTATTCGTTACGCAAAAAAAAAAAAAAAAAAAAAGAAGGAATTTTTACAATTTATAAAAAACGTAACAGTGGAAGAATGGTATTAAATTAGTTATTGAACGTTTTTTATGTACGTAAATAAATGAATAAAAGATAAGTAGTTTGAATATCGAGAAATTTTATGGGACCGCTTAAGAAATAAATAGTTAAGTATATATTGCAGAAGTTTTTGATAGGAGATTGACCAGAAGTTTCATTAATTCAAATTTATTTGACATTTATACGTATTTGCCGTATAGGTGAAAAATATTTTACAGAAGCATATTATTTTATTTGCTCAATATTAGAAGTTGACGGAATAAATAAAGTTCGCGAGCCTTCGCGAAAAATAAAGGCATAAATGCAGATAAACGTCAAGTCCCTTCGGCCTTAAGCGTCGTTATAAGAAGGAGAAGTAACATTCCTGCCGAAAGTACCGAATGAACTCGATCGAACCCGAGCCGCAACATCCTAAGGCTAATAGCCCCATCCGCGCATCCTCGTCAACACGCCCCCACCCGCACACCTACATGGCATTCAAGATCTTTTAACATTTTTCAAATTATTATTTTCTTTTTATATTAATCTTTACCAATAGGGCATTTATTTAATCGCGCCTCGTGATAATGATTATATGTATATATATATGTATATATAATTGATTTTTGTATTCCTTCATTTAATATTGTTTTATTATCCCGAACGAAAGGATTGTGTATTTTCCTTCGAATCGGCAAGAGATTTGCTTTGTTAACGGACATTTGCCATTTGTCTTCCTATACTATACCGAAGAATGGTTTTCAACTTTTTATAAACGATATTATTTTGCCGGAAATATTTTCCTCGTATTAACAACTTATTTTTAAATACAATTTCGTAAATGCCAGTATTATTGAAGTGCATTACTCCGATGAAACATGGACGCAAATAGTAGAAATAGCAGGTACGTTAAAGGTTCTAGGTATAACGGTTACATGAAGAATACAGGAAAATTCTTTAAACGAAAGCCGTTAGTAAAGATCTATCCGTATTCTGCATTACGGATATTGAATTTAAATACACGACAAGTGAAATTAAAGTGAATTGCAAATATTTTCAACAAGGTTTTCCAAGCCAAATCTTACCAAGTTCTAATTCGACAAAGCGTTAACATTATTCTTCGAACCGTTAATTCTTGTAATTCAATAACCTTAAAAAATATATTCATATATAAAATCATGTATCCACCTTAATCGGTTATAAATAAATAAAAGAAAATAAATAAAAAAAACAGTGATTTATATTTCCTAGGTCATAGAAAAGAACAGTATTGCTATGCGCTTGTAACTTTGAAGAAAAACATAATTTACTCCCGTGCGTCAATGACATTTTTCCCGCAAATACTTTAATATTATTATTAAATATCATCCGCGTTTGTAAAGAGACTCATTCGTTACGAAATAAGATCAATATTTAAATCCGCACCATATTTATATAATCTATCCTTTATAAAAATTCTTGCACGGATTTGTTAATAAAGTAATAACTTTTCTAAAAATACAAAACTACTTTAGCTTATTCTCAAATCGGATGTAATATATATATATATATAATCAATTTACATGCTGAGATAAAAGATATTTAAAAGTTAAATAAAATATTTACTAATGGATCAATACGAATTTCTACCTTTCGGCAGCAATGATTCATTCTTAACACTCGGTATTAAATGCTAATTGGAGATAGTAAAAATTTCTGAAAGATTTTAGTAAATAATAATGAAAAAGCACAGAGAACGTATAAGATATGTTTTTTCAAAATATTTTTAATTTAAAATTTATTAACATAAATAAATAAAGAAATTTGACAACATATATTAGAATAATATAGAATTGTTAATAATAAAGAAATTACCAATAATTTTGTCACTCTCTAAATAAAATTATTTTTATATATTATTAAATATTTATTTTTACATTATTACAGCATATATTTCATAAACAATTAATGTTGATAACCCAAATATGCAATATCCAAAGAATAGTACTATTCCTCGCAACATTAGATAATTTTCAATGGCTTACTATAGCTAATCATAAATTATAAATTCAATAATAATTTTCAATGAAGTAATTAAAAATAACAAATAATAGAGCAATTCGCATTAAGAACGAGTACAATAATTTATCTATAACGAGTCCAAAAAAACGAACTGTGTTATGATTTAATTTATAAATTTAAGACTTACCCAATCTACTATTTATATATGTATCAACGGTTATCAAAATGCAAATGGGCATGAGAGAGAGAGAGAGAGAGAGAGAGAGAGAGAGTTTGTGAGTCGGGGGAGAGAATCGCAAGTCCTGATTAAATTAAAAGATGTCCGTTTCGTAAAATAGAATTATTTATTAACCAATATTAAATATCAATGAGCAATAAAATAAATAATTTATTTATTCATTGTGAGATTATTATGAGGAACAAACTACCAGTATGAGTACAAATAAGATACGTAATCTTTGGATTACTCGTAAAGAAACGAGTATTGAGTCATTAGTGTATTTTTATTGTAAATTATTATAAATTAGGATTCCTAAAGATAATTAATTGTTCAACATTATCAATAATCTAATAATCAGGAAGAACAGTATTAATTTATTTGTTATTGTATCTTTTAGTTTATTAACATATGCAAATGACATTTCAAATTATTTATAGATTTACCTAAAAAATGTTGTTATTAGGGAAGTTGCTATCAACAGAAGAAGAATATAGAAGCGTTTGTTATATTAAAAAAAAAAAAAAAAAAAAAAAACAAAAAAAAAACGAGTTTTGGCAGTAATTATTAAATTTATAAGTACTTTGTCTTAAAATCCGATCCACAATTGCTCGTTATTCCTTATGAAATAAAATAAAAAAAGATTTCTTGTATTAATTCGAAAGTATATTTTATATTATTTCTGCAGTGGTTTAAATATTAATTTGTTAACATGTTACATAGTAATTGCAATTCCATTTATACGTATTGCCGCTATTAGAATACTATTTTCGTTTACATTATTTATTTATTAAAGTAACTTTTTTCGGGGCAAATTTATAAACTGCCGATTCATTTAATTGGAATTTTTAAAATAACAAAATGTATTTATGAGTATATAATCATTAATTTTCTGTAACTGAATAATTCAATTCGAATTTCATTATTAATATTAAATTTTAAACTATAATTGTATTAATATTTATACGGATAAATTAATAATTCAGCTATCGGGTATTGATATGCTAAAGGTGTTGTTGTAACTAATATCGTTTCTTATAAATCTAAATGATTTTAATTGGAAATGTTGATTCATTCGCTTTTATTTTGAAAGAGTATTGTTATATGTAAATTCGAGAGAATAAAATTTTATAGATCAAACGTCATACCTCCATTGCATGGCTTCGTATACCGAAAGACTTCGTACTTGAAAGAAAAATATAAAAATTTAAACAATCGGCTCATCGAGAATACTTAGCTTTCAAAATTGTTTAACTATTCCCTCATTGGGTTGGAACATTAATTTTGTTATAATTTCTATTGTTAAACGCAACTCCGTATCTTAAAAATCATATATAAAATTTGTAGAATGTTTAAAAAAAAAAAATTATCTTAATTCTATTTTAATTACTTATCTCATGCCGTTAAATTTAAATGTTAATTTATGTATCGTTTAAATAATTAATAATACAAAAAAGTGTACGTGATATCATGTTCCGATAAATTACATATATTTATTATAGGTAAAACAATAGAGTAAGCGCGTTGTAGGCGGTAAGAAATTGATTTAATTCAATAGTAGGAATAAATCGAGTGTTAATTACCTCGTAATTTAAATTACGTGCGATAAAATTTTAGGAGCTGTTACATAAAAGTAGAAAACAGATTTAAGTGGGTAAAATACTTTCGCGGTTAGATTTGCGAAACCTATACGTTTAAATGGCGTTACGTGGCGGCTGATTAATTTCAATGATGATCCAAAGGTTACAAATGTACGTATTCTTGATTATTCCAGAATAACGAGGTCAAATGTACTTGACACAAGACGAAGCATTTTGAATAGGATTTGCGTTTTGAACCTTCTGAAGGATTCATCCGCCCACGCCAAAGAATTTCACTTTACTAATTAATAAATAACTTTCTTGGCTTGCGCAACTGATGTAAACTGATTATGTTTAGTAAAGGAAAAGGAAGCTGGTCGTTTGACAATAATTATTCGGATAAGGTGAAAAAAAAAAAAAAGAAAAAAAATTCAATCGATTATCAGGATGAGAAGAAACGATGTCGAATGTGCGAGAGAACAATACTCCGTCTCTCTCCCCCCAATAACCCCGCTTCTTTAGATTCACGACAAAGGAATTTCGGATAAAACCCATTTCTATTTTTTCAATCACGTATATATGTGTAGAGGAATCGAGGGGGAAGGAAAAGAGAATAATAAAGAAGTTCAAGAGGACAAGGAACGAGAAATATAAAAGAGAAAAGGCACGAGCAATGAAATGGTATACTAATGATGCCTCGAGGGAGATGAGATCCTTTCTTCGCGCATTCGCGTAGAGAGTGTGTGTCGAGAATACTTTTGGCCGCCGATCGTTACGGGAGTCCGGCACCTCGAACGTTACGATTACGAATAAACTTACAATAAAGTTACATCTTTCTAATGCATATTAACGTAATAACGTTTATTGTATTGTATTGGTATTAGGAGCGCGTGCCGACCTTCGCTCGTGATTTATCTTCTTTTTTTTCTCGGTTAAGGAATTCGCAAGACATTTTGTATGCGTCGCGTTAAATCGCTGCCGATACATAAACGATATATTTTTTTCTCTCTTCTTACAAGTGCCGATTACGCATTCTCGTATACTAATAAAAAATTCATTACTACGAGTGGCGCCTTACACGCATTTCGATGTATAAATAACCGGGGACTCTCAGGCGGATTCCATCTCGAAAAAAATGAATATTTAATTATCGTCGTATATCTCATATTAGCGTTTGGACAACTTTCTTTACGATTGTACGATTATGAGCGCGCGCGCGCGCGCGCGCTCGCTCGCTACCTTATAAAAATATTGTAAACAAACAAATGGAACTTTTTAAAAGGCTCGCTGCATATAAATCATCTGGCGATTAATAATTCCCATTTCGAATTTAGTGGATAGGAGAGAATTTTTTTTCTTTTATTTCAATCCTGTAAAATACAAGCGACAATTGTGCAAATATTTTAGAGTAATTTAAATTAAAAGTTATGCAGACTTGCGAAACCTTCCTAACTCAATTAAGAATTATTTCACTGAAGTCAAAGAGATTCTCTTAAATGCTCATGGTTAAAATACATTTCGATCACAGTCCTTTCCCAGCGTTTTGTCTCACAAACATTCTTAAACGTACTTAGCCACACTTAACCATACAACGACTTAAACCCTTTACAACAACTCCAATTTACGGTTCACGCTTATCATTCAATGAAAATATGAAACTCGATGATTATCTATTAAATGTAATTAAATTAAAGAACTTAAGGTTATAAAGTTGTATAAATGTCTAATAAGTCATAGGACGTATTTATTTGGCTATAAACAGGAAATCAGTTCTAGCCTCCGGCCTGTCCTTTTCTCTTAATACCGAACAATTAGAAGAAGAATTATCATCGTTTGCGCGATAAGAAATTCCGCATAATAAATCCATAAAACACGAAAGTTGATTTCGTTTCAAATTTCGCGGCCTAAAACGGAAGAGATTATTAGTATCGTATTATGAGGAGAACCCGTTTTTCAAGATTTTAGCCACAACGGTATTTCAATGTTTATCATTTATCAGATTCTTTTATTAGACTTTTTATCTCCGGAATTTCACATTTTTTCTTCCAATAGTATATAGTAAACTAATTCAAAAGCTTGTTCCAATATGTTATCTCGCGAAAAATAAAATACACTTTTACGAATGCAATGTTTACACGTTTGAAATTTTTTTATTATCATATTATATGATATGCGTCTACGTAGTATAAAAGATGCTTTAGATTTGTCGTTGGCATTAAATCTTTTACATATTGAGAAAATCGCGGAAGCTCAAGTATTTGGTATTTGAGACAATATTACATTTTCAGAGAAAATATCGAATATAAATGTTTAAGTACATTATTTGACGCGTGGAAAATATTATCTCGTGAATCATCGTTCGTTATAAGCGCGGAAAGATGTATTGAAAAGGACCATTGAAACTTATACGTTGAATGAAAAAAGCAATAATTATGCTCTCGAATTGAATTATGCTTTCCGTGTCGTGCGGTTAAAAGAAAAAAAAAAAAAAAAAAAAAAAAACCTATTTAAAAATAGCAAAATAATAGGTTGGAAGAAAATAATTCTCGGCTCGTAAAGAATAATATGGCAAACGCCTTACTAACTACGAGCTTCGGTTTATTGATGAATCCTATTCATGCAATCGAAAAAGCCATTTTTATGTATTGAATGCTAGCAAATAATGGAATAATTACTGGTAGGTTAATTTGCCTTCGGCTCAGATACCATCAGTCGGAACGTCATGAGATTTTTCACGCTAATGCAATTTATGATCAGTATTAAATAATTCGATTAAAAACCTACCGTACGTAAGCGAGAGTGACAGAGATTGAGAGAGAGAGAGAGAGGGAGAGCGGGTGTGGGTACGTAAACGAGCTTGTAATATCTATTTCTAAACAAATTATTAATAATGATATACATATTATACTTATTATTACTTATTATAGCATGAACAACGCCGTCCATTCTCTTATAGTGAAAGACTTATTTTTTTCAGCATTATATAAGGTATGAGCTCTGCGTGCATGAGGTAATTACTCATTTATCATAATTTTCTTTATTTTTCTATCCGAACTATCGTATTCGCCCGTACCAACGAATAACATTCTATTTTTCACATAAAAAAATTATTTTATAAAGTTGTGCAAAACGATAGTTTTACAATGTCGGAATTTCTCAGGCTTGTGACTTTAATTTATCCTATTTTTCTGATAACAATAAGGCTTTAATGAAGGATTCGATTATATTCTTACTCAACTTTGCATCGAAACGTATCTGTATGTAGATTCTTTACAAGGATAATATAGAGTGATATAACGATCAGTTAGAGCAATTTACAAAGGATATTATTATTCTATGTATGGAAATTAAAATTACTTTAAAATATTGTATTAAACGTACGAATCTTGTTACGAATTAATACGTGGATATGTAAAAACAATAATTCATTTATTATTAACGGCTCGTTGGCCAACCTCGCCTTTCTCCTCATATAAATCTACGAATGAGTGTTAACGTCATTTTGAAAATATTATTCTTTCCATTCAATGTACAATGATTTATATCAAGTTATAAAGTAAATACGATTGTTATTACAGCGTTTATGCAATTATAATTGATAACCGCATTTATAAATATAAATAAATAATTTAGAATTATTCAAATATTGCGCGTACGAAGGTACTTACTTACAGCTCGTGTATCAGCGCTCGTGCATGTGCGTGCGCGTACAAACACACGCGTGACCGTCTCTACAAGTAAAGTACACGAAAAGTGCAAATGAATTACTTTACTTTTGGGCCTGAGTCTTTGCACAATTACAAATCTAGCTAATGTCATCATTCAGCTAATGTCTTATTAAAGAGCTTTATTAAGCTTAAGTGGGTCATATAAATATTGTAGAATTATTGAATGGCATATAATAGTCGTTTACAGCATACAAAATCCATGAAGAATAAACATACGAAACTGTGAATCGGATAAAGCGTCTTTTGGATGTCGTAAGCTCTATTAGATATTCATGATCTGTAATACAGGCGCGATACACGTCTGCCTATCATTAGCTCTAAATAGAAAACTGTCGGTTCTCGAAGGAGGAAAGCTCGTTCATTTTTTTCGTTGGCTTCTTCATCATCATCATCATCATCATCATCATCTTCTTCTTCTTCTTCTTCTTCTTTTTTCTTCTTCTTCTTCTTCTTCTTATTATTATTATTATTGTTATTATTATTATTGTTATTATGTCGTTCTGACGAATGGACCAATCGTAAGCCGCGATCGTAAAATCCTTTGCGATTGAATTGAGAGCCGTGCTTCTGTATTATAATATTATTTCGAAAAATCGTATCTTCTGGTCGGACGCGTCAGAAATATTGAAATTGCCTGCTGTCCGATTGGTAAGAAGACGCTGTAGCCGAGTGGCGTTGTTCTGTAAACGTGTCTACATACGTCAAAAAATTAATTTATTCGAATGCAGTATTAAATGCCTTTTACAGTTTAGCGTTAAGAGTTTTGACGAGTACACTGTGAAATATACGCGTTTCCTCACTCAATGGAGATTAGAAGGTACTCCGTATTTAAATGTATTGGAATTCTTATAATGAATTTAATAATATCTCCATTAGTATGAACGAAGTCAAAATGAAATTTCCAAAGCAGTGTTCACGGGTTATTGGGCTTAATTTTATTAAAAATTTCTAGAGTATTAAGCGTATTATGTAATAATCGTTTTCGAGGAACGTCTACTACTAAAAAGATTTAGTAATGGTCCTTTTTAAATGGCTTTGAATACTTTACTAATAAATTAAACGAACACAATGAGGGTACTTTCTTTTTTCTTCGGTATTCAAATAATAGCGACAAAGTAAGTTTAAGAAATCGAGGCGACAATAAGATTTCTTTGTATTGAAAGTGATTTTCGTATTCTTCCTTTCTCCGACATAAGTTCTCTTTCATTATTATTAATCTCCATTTAATTCACATTTCACTAACAAATTCCAATCGTTTATTCTTTCTTTAAAATTGAGCATTCGCAGACGCACGACAAGAAACGAAATCCAATAGTCTTTAATCTCTGCTCGTTTAAAAGCCATAGATATTTAAAAAAAAAAATATATATATATATATAGCTGACATTTATTTATTTAAATAACCGAACGCTACGTTTAGCTTTTTTAATTAACTATTTATCTATCGGCTAAATTAACCTATGACTGTCGGGAGTGAATTTATAAATATTAAAATATTGAAGACGATAATGTGGTAATAAAAATGAAATAAACTTATAGAAATTTCGTAATGTAATAATACGTATTAATTGGTTCTTAATGGACAATAATGATACATATAACTTATATGATGAATGCCTTCTGAAATGCTGGATCGGAGATGCTCGTCGAGTTGACTCTTTCAACGCAAATAGTCAATCTAGTCGATCGATACGTTTGACTTTGACACAATAATGTTATAAAGTAATAATTTCAAAGCGTAGGCTAAAAATAATATATTACCGAATAAGAGCACGAGGAGTGGTGAGTATGTAACAGTAGAGCCGATCTACTCTTCATGCATAGCTGATATTAGATAGAGTTTTGAAGGCAAGACAACAATGATGCTGACAAACAGATGCTATAAATACGTGAATTTAAAATAGAAGGGGTATTATCTTTCTTTGATTTCAGCTACATTTCAAGGAATATATCATTACAACCGTAGTTGTAACATTGATCTTTGCTTAACCTATTACGTTTACATAATATCATTTGTATTACATTTTTTACGAAGAACTTACAACTCAGGCCGATGAATATAACGAATTAACGCGATTTTCAAGATATTACTTAAGATGTCATTTGTCACGGCAACTTATTTGTGAACATTAAACACTTAAACACTTAAATTGAATAAATAAGCTTTCTATACGACCATCATTATGAATAAGAAATTTCTTTTAATAAATGATTTACATGTATTTACGCAATTTCACTCAATATCATTATTATTGTGAAACAGTCAATCTTATGTATTTACTTCAGTATTTTATTCTATTTTCTTTTCTTTTTTTTTCTTTTTCCCCCTTTTTTTCTTTTTTCTTCTTATCTTTACCTCGATTACGTACTTGATTATACTCAAGTGAAAAAAAGGAAAGATCGAAAATATATTATTTTTTACTAAGGATATGAAAATATGTAGAGAATGAAGCAATTAATTAATTTATAGTAAAATAGATAAAAATAGATAAATTACTATTTATTATTATCTAGATATGGTCTTACTACTATATATTTCATTTTATAATTTACTGTTGATTAATGTCTACATTGATTAAAGGTCGTAAGATTACGAGATTTTCAATGATAAAGCTATTAATTCAGAAACAATTTCACACATTCATCTTATTTAATAATTTAATAAAATACTTGTCTCATTTAATTATGCACAAAGACTTATTTAAAGCTTAACGGAATATATAAAATTATAATAATTGAAATCGTTGAATTATTTATATATATATACATTAAATTCCACAAATTATAATATAACAACATTTAAAATCATGTTCTCAGTATACTTAAAATCATATTCCATGTTTATATTTACATTTTATAGCTTATAATTAAATATTAAGACTAGCAACATAATTGTTAAAAAATTTTCGTTTTATGATATAATAAATTCTACGAAGGAATTGTCCTCTTTTATTCCTGAATTTATAATTTACATTCATATAATATAGTAATTTTGCAGAAAATATTGATGTTCAATTATATCTTCTTCAATTAGTTTTTATTCTTCTCTTAGTTTAAGATATTACTCTACAAAATTAGTATATAAAGCTATTATATACGAAAAATAATAATTCAAAGTCAGTAATATATATTTATAGTATACTTTCCATTCAAATTTATTTTAATTTTCATTTTACTCTAATTATTATTACTATTAAACATACCCAATAAATATATACTGTTCTTTCGAATGTAAATTTAATTAAAAATTTTATTTCTTATTAATTTTGTTTAAATATATATGGGAACTAAAAGATGTAATACTTGTTATTTTAATTATTGTATTGCTTTTATAAACAATTTAAGCATAAATTTATATTACTAGATATTCTTTTGAATAAACAATTGATATAATATTTACAGTAATACAGTAAAGTAACATATATAATTATGTTTAATTATACATACAGGGAATGTTTAAACGTTCTTATATTTCCAGTATAAAAAGTAAATCTGCTTTAGTTATAAGAAATTAATAATACTAGTAGTACAATAAATTCTTTAACTCATCAACAAAAATTTACTTTAAATATATATATACATAAATTTACATATATATATATATATGTAACATTTTCATTATATTCTATAAAATGCAATAGAAATATTTATTTATACATATATATAAATAAATATTTCGATTGCATTTTACAGAATATAATGAAAATGTAGAAATAATAGGTCAGATACAGAAAATTAAAGATATTTATATTTGCTCCACCTAGTGGAAGTCATCTGAGTCATTTTAACATTATTCGACGGTAATGGCTGAATCTATATTGCCGATATACCACTATTATGGTTATATTAAAAATTTGTTCTGTAAAAAACTGTAAACATTGTTTTATTAATTCCTTTCATTGAATCGTTTTAAAAAATCTGCTTTTTAAAATGCAGAAAATGCTATTATCGACAAATATAAACTCAATTCTCAAGAAGGTTCCGACATGGCGGCGCTGCGTCATTTGCCCGAATAGAATGATAATTATGCAGAAATGAAGAGCATAAAGCGCGCATTTAACTCATAATTTCATTTAGTTGGGAATTTGTTATTAGAAAAAAAATTGATGATTTTCAAAGCCGAGTTGGATCCTGCAAGCACCAGCGTCACTAAGTATTGACAAGCATTGCTAGTTAATAATAGTTATAATAAAGATTAACATAAATATGTTCATATATGGAATATACTTCCATAATATATACATATAAGAATATGATATAAATTTGCGACAATATTTTATTCAATATAAAATTCAAATAATTTCACTTCTAAAACTGTTGCTTTCAATGAAATAAGCATTTCGAATAATTTTGATCATTCAATCAACGCTTTAGTAATTAAAAAGTTGTCAGCATCGACGATTCTGACGAATGTTTTCGTGATTGAAGCTGATAGTAATGTTTTTTTTTTTTTTTTTTTTTTTTTTATTAATTCAAACTGAAGTGCTTACTTTTCGATTAAGTAATTTATCAGAGTCAATATCAGCATGAAAACTGACATTTTAGTTCACATGATCCTGAACAAACAATTATTTATATATCTTTATTAAATATAGTATGATTATTTTTCCAAATCAAATGATCGTTGGGTTCTTTTTTTATCCTTCGTTGGACAGATATCATCAGCTGATGTTACAATAATTGATGTCAAAATAAGTAATTTTAACAATGATTATATATGAAAAATTTATTCGATCGGTTAGCAAACTATATATTATTAAATTCAAATTATATAGTATAAAACGAGTGGTTGCAATTGCCTTAACGGTTACATTACGCTTTGCATTTAACATAAAAACGGTAAAAAAAAGTTTTAGTTTTAGCTGCCACTTTACATTCTCTTGTATATCCAAAATAAAAAAAAGTAAGGACGTATTACTTAAAGAAAACTATTCTATTTAATAAAATATAAACAAAACTCTTCGCCTCATATTTTACTTATTTTTTTAATAAGTAAAATTTCACTTAATTTAAGTTATTTTTAATATTATACTTAATTTATACATTCAAAATTATTTTAAGGTTTTCTGCTGCAGTTATATATGATTCAATTGCTCGCTGAGATGAAATTTACATTGATCTTTAATTTAGAATATATAATCTATTGAAGCTGTAATTCAAATTAAAAGTTATTTTAATTCTCATAAAAATATTAGCATAACGAATAACCAAGATATTGATAAAATTAGACTATTTCTATACACAGAGTATATATTCCTTATGATTAATTTTTTTTATTTATTTTATCAGAATAATTTATACGTCAATAATAATTTTTTAAATCTGTTTCGTTAAATTTAAAAATAAGGCAAATTTTATATTTTTACTAAAACTTAAATATTTTTGTTACAAATAATTATTATTATTATATTTATTAGAATGTCTTAGGTAATTGTTATACACGATGTCGATTTCTTGTTTTTGTTTAAATAATTTTTGTTGAAATTAAGTTATCAAATGCTCCAAAGGAAAATTATTTCTATTGCACTTTAAACGACACTTATTTACTTTCAATTGTTAATGTAGTGAAAAATACATTTACTCATAAGTTAATGGTTTTAATCTTGTTATAAAAAAAGTTGTATTTCGTTTTATTAAAAGTTCGTAGATTTTTAATAATTTCAATGGAATGAAATTATCTTGACAGAATCGAGTGCTTCCCGTAGCGAATCGAATACCTGTCTATTCTCAAAATACGTATGTAATTGCACACGTGCTCCTCGGTACTTCATATCTGTGTCTAAAATCAATTATTATCCAGGATTACGAAATTTCTTCTCCTGCCTCGTTCGCAGACTCAAATGTAATGATTTATTAGGAGAGTAATAGCCGCGCAAAGATTGTTTTTTCTTTTTCTTTTTCTTTTTCTTTTTCTTTTCCGGTATTAGTTAAGGAGTGGGGAATCGTAAAAAGTATGGAATAAGAAAGGAGATATACATCAGTGAAATGTGAGTCGCGTCCTTACATAAACGTACCCTAAAGAGGGATTATGGAAGGATAAAGTAAGAATGAAGATGTTAAAATATCAACGTAAAACTGTATCGATCTTATCTCACATCCGTTCCAGGCTTATTTCGAGAAACGAACAAGTTTCTCTCTTCTCCCTTGCAATTCGGCGATACTGGGGACATAAATTTTTTCCCATCTCCGACTCGTCACGGAAGGGCATAAATAAATACACCGGGCTACGTAAACATATGCAAACGGCCGACTTAGATATCGATACGGAAAGAATGTCAGCTTCGAGGGGCGAGGGGAAGGGCTTTCTTCGCGCCCTTTCAACAAATGCAGACAAAGTTCATTTGAGATTGAATATTCCGAATCCCTCGAATTCCCTTTGTCGGATAATATTGGCGAGTTCCAGTACTTCGCTACCCCCCGCCCGCCTGCCCGCTCGCCCGCCCCATCATCCAGTCCACCACCCACGCACCTTTTTTTATCGATTCTATCTGCAGTATCGAACATCCTTCGCTTTCCGCTTGGCACTTACACATCTGGCTACAATGTCGTCGGTGTAGCAATTGATGATACGATTGATCCGAGCGTGTACTATTGTAAAATCCCTACGGAACGTGTACCTCGAAAGCCGTTACGCTAACTTGTTGCTTCACCTCCACTTATTCCGGAGCGCCTCTGGCGTGTCCTTTAGGACAGCCCTCGGCAGCGGCATCAACAGCAGCTCCCATCCTTTTACAATGAGGATCCTTAGATGTCCTAGAGATTGCTGTTGTCACCTCGAATATCGTATTCTCTATCGGAGATTACGAGCGAGGCGGGGACGGGGGCGGGGGCGGGGGCGGTTCTAAAGCCTTTGTAAGCAACTCGACTACCGATCGAACTCTTTACCGATTACGCCTCCTTATCTCTATAATCGAATTTCGAATCTCCGCATTGCAACAATGCATAACGGTAACAACGTCCATTCGAATCAATAATATTAATAGAGTCGTCCTATAGCAACACGCTTATCATACATAATGCTCCATCTGATTCACATCACGGATACATACGTTTTATTTACGTTCATCTCCGTCGAGCAATTTTTATTTAATAATTCAAATAAGCCTGAAATCAGCTTCTATACACGTATTCTAGGCATATATTTCCTCAATATACTCTTTTCACCCTCCTCAATTTACGAATTTGTATTTTACCTAAAATGTCTCTTTCTCCTCTTAATTTACTATACACTACTATACGGCATTACGTATAGTTAACACGTGAAACGTTGTAGCTTGAAAAAGAATTTTTTTTTTAAACCACTTGTACGAGACGCGTACAAAAGTGTAATTTGAGGTTTCCTTTGTGCTTTCTTTCTTGCATGAAAATTAAAGTCGAGATCGTAATTACGGATAAGAAAACGGAAAGCCTAATTAACATTATTAGTTTAGCGAATTTGATGAGCTACAAATTAAATAATAATATTTATCGGGCCTTTTGAACATTACCAATTACGTCATTACTACACGATACAGCTTATTACAAATATTAAATCATATTAATTATATATTTAAAAATGCGTCGGAGGGTGGGGGCGGGGTGTACGAGATTTAACTCGGTTTCATGTATTTTTTTTTTATTTTAAACATTAAAAAACTTTCAGATTTACTTTAAGCTATAAAGATGGAATTCGAAACAACATTCGATTCTCAAATTTTCATTACACGAAGAAGACATTTAATAAGCTTTAATTGAAAATTTTTTTATAACGTCGATTTAATCGGTTATTACTAATTATTGCTGCTTTGTACGTTTTAATATCTTAATTTGCTGCGCTCGCATTCGGTATTCGCCATTATTTTTCATAACGCGAGATGGGAAATTATAAGTGACGTATCGTATTAAATTAAGAATAGGTAGGAGCATTGCCTGTTGTAATTATAATATTATAAACGTAGTGGTCTACGATTTGCTTTTCTAACGAAGCGTATCGGTGATTATGAATTATCGCTCTTAACGGACGTATTATTTTTACATTTCCCGATAAACTTTTAAAGGATCCTTCTTTATAGCAGGAGGCTAAAAACATTTTGCTTAATTATGATTTAAAGTTAATGCCTCGAATATATAAAATAAATGTAATACTTAAACTTTATAAGATTTTATTGGGTAATGTAGATTTAATAAAAATACGCCTGCCCGTGCGGAAGGTATGCATAAAATTTGATTATGTATATTTTATGGGATAACGACCGGCCAAAAACATCCCGTCTAATTAAAAATCCAGCTCGAGTACTCTTCCTGAGTAATATTCGGGACAACGGATGATAAGCTAAGCTAAGCTAAGCTAAGCTAGCCAGAGCCTTGGTGAATATTGTTAAAAGTATCGAAGGCGCGGGAGGGCCGGAAATAGTAGATGTGAGACAAAATTTGACGGGTCAGGGGAGGCGGAGAGGATGAGAGTCCGAGGGATAAGAGGGAGTATTGGGGTTACGTATTAGGTAAGCGTGCATTTAAAATTATCGGAGAGAATCGCGGTGGGCTTAGCTCGGAGCTGAGCGAGCTCAAAGGCCAGAAGCTCTAACTCTTCCCTTCGACGAGGAATTCAAAAGATAAAAACAAGCGGGCTTTAATCCCAGTACACGGGCTTATTTGGAGGGGGAGGGGTTGATTTTTTTTTTTATATCCCTGTCCGGGAGATCGTAGCCGCGTAATCTCGAAAGGCATCGCGTTAATAATCCTTTTCGCGCGGAGTATCGCCTGCCGTCTGGGCCGACCCGCTCCTATTGTTATTATCATTAAAGGTACTCGGGTGCGATAACGCCACCCACCCCCACCCCTCCCCAGCCCCTCGGCCTATTTACGAACAGCTAGTCCCCGTAATAAGCGCATACCGCCGCTTACGCGAGCGGATAAACGGCTGGAAAGAAGAAAAAAAAATAATAATAATACTCCCGGGATTTCCTGCCGCGCTAATGACTTTTTCATCATCCCGACGTCACGGTAAAACCTTTAGCTAATCTCTAACGGCGAGATGTAATGATTAATTAGGCTCAGAATCGGCCCGACACCACTTTCTTTCTGCCATTGTAACGGCCATTGTCAATCAGCTAATGAAAATTCGTACTTTTCAATTCGTAACGATTACTAGATTCCTATCTCTTTGAGCCTTACAATTACTTTCATTACACTCGTACTTGCTCCCTTAGACTGTCTATGCTCAATAATTATATATATTTGTTTAAGTGGGGACGTAGCGCTGCGTCACTCGGCTCTGTCTATGGCGCGGATAAAGACGCGTTCCTTAAACGCCTAATCCTTTAATAATAAAGGAAATACCGTTTCGAGTTTATTTGAATTTTTCACGGAGAATTAGATTTCTTCCTTATCTATTCGAGCAGCTTTCGCTCCGAATTACAGTTTCAAAAATATTATTTATAGGGGTAACTGGAGTCTGTGTACATCACCCAACATCCTCAGAATATCTCGTTCTTTAAATGTAATATTTCTTTAAATATTTAAATATTTAAATATATATATATATATATATACAAGATTAAAGCCGATAGAAATCTGTATTTTAATGCTGAATTTAATCATTTTTATAAACGAAGGTTATATACTCTCTGCTGACATGCTGCGTAGTCTGTCAACCGTATTTATTCGAAAGTTTTTAGTTTACACGGACATGAATGTACGACTACGTAGCTCGTGAATAGAAAAGATTTCAAAATAAAATACAATTTGTTACCCTTACAGTAAGTACTGCGATATCTATCACAATGACATTATGTTTGTTTGTTTGTTTGTTTGTTTGTTTGTTTGGTTCGAGTGGAAAAGGTATTGTGTAAATTACGGTAAAGGATTGTACTTCTAAAATAATGACGATGATTTAAACTTCTCGTGCACGTATTAGTAGAAGATATCCAGTAGCTAAAATGTTTCAGGCTGACCGAATAAAACGTCGAGTTTAGAGGTTTTGGCAGCGTCACCGTTCTTTCATGTCGTAAGATTGATGGCACCGGTATTCTAAAGCCACCGTACCATTGTTATTTTTAATATATCCGTGTATATTATATTCCCTAAATACACCGTATGTAAAGAATGATTTTATCGGCAATTTTTCACAGGGACTAATGCGATATTTTTCTTTACGCGAACCTACGAGACATTCCCCACATATCTAATTAAATTGTTTTATTTTTTTTTCTTCTATTTATTTAATTTTTCTTTTTTTTTCTTTCTAGAAGTTACAAGTCCGTCGTCCGTTAGAAACATTCCTTCCTATTCGTTTCTTATTATCATTACACGAAATCATTTGCGAACTCTTGTGTTGCATAAATTCGGACAAAATAGTAATTTATCTATCTACGGCTGCTCTCTTTTCGCTGGCCTAATTAACAAAACTGTACATCATCTGCGTTTGCATTCTTCGTCTGTTTATATTACAGCTTTGAGCCATGGTATACGGAGATTTATAAGTAACGCTTAATGAAATGTATCATTCGACAAAACAACTTTGACCTCAATCCATGGACTAATAATAATTCTCTTGATTTGCACCAACCTACCTTATCGTATTTTCATTAGTCATTACATATTCCTAAAATTATTCTTTCTCACAACAGGTTTGAGCCTTTTTCACCTCGAAACCAATATCAATGCACGTGTATTAATTTTAGAGATTGCGAACAAACAAAATTCTATCTTCCGACTATACTCCTTTTCGTTTATTTATATATTTCCATCTACTTTTTAATTGCGCCTTTTAAACTTTCGATATTAAAAACATTTAAAATATTCATTACGTCGTACGGTTATGATTCTAATATATTATGAAAAGTAACAAATAAATGATTGTAAATAGAGTCATTGGAACTGTAATAATGTCTAAATGGAATTGGATAGATCGTATATTAATTGTTATTATAATGGTATAATAATTAATTGGAGCGAATTCATAATACGAGCAGCTGACTTGGAAATAAAGATATTCGTGAGGAGACGTGGGAATGGGTTATTGGGGTTATTGGGAAATCAGGTATTTTGATTTTCTGAAAGTATCGGGGCTGCGTTGTTCGTGAAAGCCAAGGACTCGTCGAGTCGGATCGGTAGGATCGATAAAAGCAAATTTATCTCAACCGGAGAGTTGTAAAAGCTCCATTGCCATACGTCATACGGCGGTCATTCGGCGATAGATGAAGCCCCCTGGGAAATAAGGGCAAATATCGGTGGAGAGAGCGCCGAGAATTGCCAGGATCTAAGAAGAAACGTGATTGTAAGGTTAATATATAGAGGCCGAAGGAAAATTAGGACAAAAGAAACACAATGACGGGTGAGTTGTTCGAGTGACATTCGCAATCTTCGTATCCGCGCATAACTTTGTATGGCTCGGGCGATACGGAGGCCAAGAGATCTGTCAAACGAATGGCAACGGCTGGCGGTGCGGTTCTGACGGCTGGCTATGACTGAGGGCGAGAGGGCGGGGGGGGGGGTGATTGAGGGTGGGATGGAGGGAGCGGCCAGAAGCCGTTTCGAGCTCTGGGTGGCATAAAGTCGCCTCCATCTCGGCGGAGACTCGCCGCCGCTTACATCCATTGTTGGCTGTCCGTTCGCCTGGTTCCCCTTCCCTGCCCCACCCTGCCCCTGAGCCGTGCCTCACGATCCAGCCACACGGCGAAGCACCGAGAGCCCTTACGCCCCAATAAGCCCCTATCTCATCGTAAGCGATATAAGCGTGGCGTGCGATGGTGTGGGATCCGCGTTAATAAATTCGGTGTACCACCGGCTGCCGGCCGACAGCGTGAATGATGAATAGAGATTCGGTTGTTGGGTGAGGAGCGCGGCATCCTGCGTCCACCGCACGGGATTAGAAAACCCAAATGGAACACAATGGACGCTTGTTTGTTGTTAATTTTTCGGTTCGGGCCTAGCCAAAGATTTTAAATTGCTTATAAATAATGTTCGACGAGGGCTCCTTCGAGTCGTCCCCTGCCCCACCGCCCCCGACGCCGCCGCCGCCACGACCGCTTCATTATTATTACTATTAGTATTAGTATAGATCATTTCATAATGTTCGCGAGTTAATAATCCAGAGCCCACCGCCGCCTTTTATTTATTCCCATCCTACTTGGGCCATCCCTCCCTCGACGCCCCCCTCTCCCTCCCGCCCCGCAGCCGTCACCCCGGCCCACCTTAAAATTCTGTCCGTTCCGGAGCCCCTGCTTATTTTATTCAAAACTTTACGAATGGCCGGCAAACGTTAAATGACATACAGCACAATATCAGCTAAGAGCCGTCGCGATAAACCCCTCCTCCCCCCCCTCCCCCTCCAACCAAGCAAGACTTTCCATTATTTATATTTTTCACGCTTTAAATAGCCCGGAGTCAATTTATTCTCATCATAAAAATGTAAAACGCCGATTATTCTGATATTTTTTTATTTCCGCTAAATCCACTTCTGTTCATTAAAAATACATAAGCTCCATGGAATACGATAAATCATGGGCTGCGCTTTCATTAAAATTCAGCGAAAACGAATATATTATTTATTATTTTTCAATACTATTGAAGCGCCGACGGTGCCTTAACGATCCCCATTTAAATACATAATATTTTTAAATTAATAAATAATTCATACAAATTGCCTTTTCAAATACTACTAATTATTTTACATCCCCCTTTTTGTTCCAAAATAATTTTACGCTCAAAAACAAGGATTACGCTTTTTTTGCCTGTACCCAGAGCCTGTAGCCGAGCTCCGTCTGTCCCAGCGACAACTAAAGCCTATAAACCGACTGTACTCAACTGCAACTCCAGCCAAGTCGAGGAACGAGGTAAACGAGCTAAATCCGTTCTTTCTCTATGCTTATTATACATGTATATGTATATATATTATATATATATATATATAACAAATACGATATAACGTAAGTGATTGCAGAATGTGGGTATGTCGAGAGGGTGGGAAATGGGAAAGCGCTTATCTTAATTATATTGAATGAGGATCGGATAAGCGAGTGAGCGACGCGTCTCTTCTAAAATTCGCTTTTCTCCTCATTGTCCTCCTCTTGAGTTAAGGATTCGTGTCGAATCGAGTCGCTGCATCTAGTTTGCTCTTACTTCCATCCTCTTTCCTCGGGTAAAAGGTGAGGACCGGAAGTGTTACGCCTCTTGCTTCACGTGGGTGCTGAACTTCCTGACTCCTCACTCGTTTGCATGCATAATCGTTCGGTACTCCTATGCAAAGCCATAGTAATGTACGCGCGCGATCTTCCCCTTTACATAAACTGTAATTATTTGCGTATATTGTTGTTACGGCAAATAAAGGCGCATCACGAGCCCGAGCGCACGAAAAATAATAGCCGAGTGATAAATTATCTCGGAAAATTATCTCTCTACGAATAAAAGTACGACTAGTCGGTAATTAATAACGTTATTCTGCAAAAAGCTCTTTTGCATTATGCGTCAACGTTGAAATTCTTAATCGAGCCTCGCCGCTGTGACATTTAGTAGCGAAATCCGAACAAACGATGGATCGTACTTTCTACTTGTAAAATTTCAGTCTATTAGAATTTTTTCCTCGCTCGGTCTACAAAAGTAACAATATTTTACGTGACAGATTGTTGTAATTTCTTGGCAACCAGTTCTTTGAGCGCGGACAGTGAGGTTTCAAATGCCTACGACTACGGAGCTCCGGAAAAAGGCAATTTCGTCTAAGACTAGTTATAACGAAGGTGACGCTAATAAATTTACGTCATAATAATAATTAATATTAGATTTGGTGTAAATTTATGTCTTGTAATGTAATTTTAAGCCTTGTCCTGTCTCGCGCAGCTCATACATTCGACCGAAATTATATTCAAATGTAACATTATTCTAACTATAATATTCGAAAGCCGTTAAAAAAAAGTCAACGAAGTATTTGAATATTATTTGCCGGCGCTCAAGCTCTATTCGGCTTTAAAAACCAACAACAGCAACAATAGCAACTACAGCGACAACAGCAACTACAGCAACTACAGCAACAATTGACACGAATAATGAATAGGCGGCGGGAAGCCGAAAGTGTCAATTATCGTCGAGGGGATCAAAATATTTGCACGGAAGGTCTGCAAAGAAATAAAGAGTCGTAAACAGATGAGAAACTTACGTAAAGTTTATTTAATGCATGAGGAATTAAAAATTGTGCAATGGTTAAATGAATCGTTAGCAAACACTGTGACCCTAATATGGCGCCAAGTTAGGCTTAACTCTCTTGCGACATCTCCGTTCTAAGCCTTAGCTCTCGTTCTTTTTCATGCACTCGTCCATTCGTCATAACAAAGTCACTTTATAGTGCAATTATTGCAACGCTATACTTTAAAATGGAATAATTGTTGTTATTATGACTTTATGACGGTGTGAGAATTATAGTTGTAAAAGCGTGTCACGACTACGCCACATCGAATCGTTATGACTTCTTCACGTTTACGATTATTTTTTCAATTATATACGTACACAATATTATACATATTCATACCTATTCGTGTGTGTATATATATATATATATATAATTCGTTGCGTGGGTGCGACTGCGGCTTAGGCGTACGCGTGAAATGGGTTCGAGAGAATTTTATACAATGAATATTTTCAAGCACGTGCGAGTACCGAGCTAATCTTTAATTATAAAGTTTTAATCTTAGGAAATATCGCGGCATTTTCTTCATCACTTAATAGAAAGTGTTGTATTAGCGAGTAGCGGTCCGTAAGTCGGCGCTTACCAACTCGTTATGATGAATTTTCGAGCGAAGCCGTCTCTTAACCAACAATCTCTTATTCCGACTATTAAAAGAAGGGCAAGGGGGTGGGGAGTCGTCGTTACTTCATTTTATTTTGCAAACGACATGCTCGAGAAAAATAAATATCTCAACGGACTTGTAA
Organism: Ceratosolen fusciceps; assembly: GCA_018883505.1. NCBI lineage: Eukaryota > Metazoa > Arthropoda > Insecta > Hymenoptera > Agaonidae > Ceratosolen > Ceratosolen fusciceps. Next base: position 7,965,606 of record RCIC01000003.1, on the reverse strand, counting down.
GCAGCTTAATGGCCCAGAAGACTGTTTTATAAGCTTGCGCGGGTACGCACGCACCAGTGGAGGATAAACATTACCATTATAATTAATTACTAATAATCTTTAGTAATTCCTCAGGACGGTTAAGCGGTTTTCTTTACTGAGAAAATCCGTCCGAATTTTCTATGAATGAGTAAACAATTACACCGACGAGCGAGCATACCGATACTTTACCGTACACACTCACTCACTCACTCACTCACTCGACAGTCTTATCGAGTATAAGCCGTGGACTCAAATAGCTATATCCGTCATTTTATTGAAAGCTAATTGGTTAAAAAAAATACTTGATGGCTCATTCGATTGAAGATGATCGAATCACGATAATACCCGCAATAAATTATTTAAGGCATTAAATATTGTTTCCGAAGCGATTTCCTTAACAGTCCTTAAGTTCCTTTCTCTCGGTATAACCTTAATAAAGCAGCAGGGAATTTATAGAAAATATTACTCATTTTCGATTTCAAAAAATAGAGAGCATATTATTCTCGAATCGTGAGCTGCAATTAATTACCCATGGGCATCCTTGGTCCGCGTCGATGTATAAATATAACCGATAAGCTCGTATTTATAACCCGAATAACGCAATATCCATCCACGAATTCGATAATGGCCGCCCAAGTCATAAATGAAATAATGACATTGCAGTACTCGGGGGGGAGGGGGGAAGGGGTGCGATACGATTTCTGAAAATATTAATAAATAAATGCATTGTAATTGAGGATGAATTGGGGAACGGGTGAATAGGAACCGAAATTGGCTATGCTATTATACCTTTAATTATATAAATTAATTAACAATAGGCCGTGATTAAGTCGAGGATAAGTTTCAATTAGCTATAGGAGAGCCGAAACCGAGCGCGGCAGCCCTCGCGTTTGTAAGGACATACATGAGAAAATAGAAAGGAACATATCGAGGAATTAGATTTGCTTAGCTCGCGCCCGAGAAATGAATTGTCAGGCCAAGTGAAATCGCAGTAATCGCTTTATAATAAGCAATTTAGTTGCGAGTCGAGAAAGAAGCTCTCGCTGGCCCAATAAATACATATATATATATATATATATTAGCGATGCAAACAAAAAATAGATGAAGAAGAACGACAACGGCGACAATAATAACGGAACGGAAAGAAAGGAAAAGGCGCAGCGGCGAGCAAATGAATTAGAGTGGGCCGCGAGGGGGACGGGGGACGGGCGACGAGGGTGACGAGGCTGACGAGGGTGACGAGGGGGCGGGTGGGGGGCGTGAAACGTCATACGCACCTGCGTAGTGGTACGTCTTTAATCTGATCGGAAACACGTGGTCGGTCGGGAGTACGCGGAGCGTTTCTAATTCGAAAGCGTCAGCCGTAAAATCAATTCTCGATCCGCTCCTTCCTAGTCAGACTCGGCAGGACTCGCCAAAACTCGGCAAGACTCGGCAAGACTCGGCAAGACTCGGCAGACTCGGCTCGTTATATTATTATCTTTTTTACTCACCCCGACGGCCGTTCCCGATACACTTTTCGCTAAAATACCTCGCCGCGCTTCAATGAAGTTATTAACGCGCGCGCGCGCGGGCGCGCATTAACAATCTTCCTTTTGCCAATAACCCTCTTTATATCTTTTACATCAATTAAGATTTACCAATCGACGTTCCGCGTAATCTCGCTTACTTTATGGACTACGGACTGCGGACTATGGACTACCGACTCCGGACTCCGGACTTCAAAAGACGAATCCAACTACTGGCGTTCGAATTTTTTTTTTCCCCTTCTTTTTCCACGCAATCTATCGATCTATGGATAGATGAATGTGCAGATATCTACGAATTACAGCGAATACCGTCGGCCTGCGATGATAATTACCTTATTTAAATGAAATTTATCATCGCTCTTTTATATTTAATTGATAAAATGCAATGATAAAATGCAATGATAAAATGCGATACGGCAATACTATTTTTAATTTTACAATAAAAGTCAAAATATAAATTTAATCTACATTTCGATCCGAATACTTTTTTTTTTATTTCCTGTTTCCTAAAATTTCTCCGGTTGAATATTTCTTAAAATTCCCTTAAAACATTCTCATTCGTTTTCTGAAACATTAAGTAAAATAAAGTAAAATATTAAAAAAGCCGTTAATTACTTTATTTAATTATTTTTCTCTTGTATAAAATTTTATAGACAATCTTGACATTAAAGTCATATTTGTCAGGCGTATTAGTATCGGGATAAGGAAAGTAATCCTTGAGTTCGCATGATATGTAATTCCGGTTAACAAATATGTCGTATAAAATTTTACTTCTAAATGTAAGCTTATAAAAAGCTCGTATTACGTAAGAGAGCGATTAAAGCAACAAAGTGTCGCATAAGATAAATTAATTATCTGCACGTCCGCATCACAATTATTCAATTAACGGTATAAAAAAAAAAAAAAAAAAACACTTTAATTACTTATCTGTTTAATTTTATAATTCAATTACATTTTTGTAATTAAATTTAATCGAAATTCAAACGGTTGTTTCATATAAATATTAACGTTCAACGTCCATTTTACCCGCGCTCTTAATTTCTTATATATTTTAACGTTCCAGTTTCCACATTTATGCTATCGTTCGTATATAATTATTGAAATTTTATTGTCGACAGTTTAAAAATACAAGTCGTAAATAACTTTAACCCATTACTCGTTCAATACAATGATAATCTAATAATAATATTCGGACTAAAATGCTTATGATTTATTTATTTATGATTAGAATGTTGTTTGAAATGGAAGGGATAATTTAAAGCCGCGTAATAAGGAAGTCACAAATCACATTCTGCTTAGAAGAGAATTTATAATTATTTATTCGGTAGCGCTATCCGCGTTCGGTTAAAAATTATCCGAACAGTCATTACATCTACTATTCAGGTAAAGTGGAGCTGTAGGCAATAAAATAGGCCGAAAATAAACGTTGCAACTATATTTCCTTATCTTGTCATACGAGCAGAAGAAGAAAATCATATATCGTACGGCCCTTTTTTATATAACGACTCCTCGGAAGTCCACAGTACTCGCGTTCCCTTCCCTTCCCATCCCTTCCCATCCCTTCCCATCCCATCCCATCCCATCTTTACGGCCCACCCTCGCACTCTCCCGTTCCTGCAGTCCCATCCCCCCCATTCCCCCACCCCATCCCCTCATCCACCCGCCCTCAGCCACTCTTGCTCGCGGCCTTTTTTCTCTCTACTCGTTCCTTTCAGTCTCCTTCAAATATTGCACTTTAGCACAACGCTTGGTGAACAGTCGCTAATTGTGGTTTATGACACAGAAAAGGAGGATTACATGATCATTTTTTCCTTTCTTTTATGTCAGTCGCTCATGTCAAATTTCTTTTCGACCGGGTACGTTCTTTAAGAATTTAATAGATTATAAATCTCGGAAATCGATCTTTCAGAAACAATGAATAGAATATCAGATACTTTCTTTTATATTCTTCTTTTCTTTATTTTTTAATTTTTTTTTTTTTTTTTATACGCGTAGATAAAAATCTTTAATCAACCTGTATTATTACAGGCACAATAAACATAAAATAAACAAGGTGTTTGTGTAATTGAGCGTATAAAAATGTACTTTCGCTATCTTTCATTAAAATCAAAGATCTTTTCTGCGTTTGTAATTATAATATAGACCGCGGATCATAATAATCGATCGTGTGAAAGCTCTTGTACTCACCAGCTTACGAAATCCATGTGGATATTATAATTTTTATCGAATAATTTACATGATCCGAGAAACAGCGTAAATTACTGCAGCGATTAATATTTGTGAGATTGTACGTTGAATGGTTATGTGAAAAGCGCCCGGCTTCCAGTATTGAAGTATATATAGATAATATATATATATATCGAGAGAGAGAGAGAGAGAGAGAGAGAGAGAGGGGGGGATATAGGAAATTTACGAAAGATAGGCCATCTGGAAGCGAATGCAAGTAAAACAAGAGTGAAATATCGTTCGGAGAAATTATTTAAAAAGCCCAAATGAGAATAAAAGGAACGTCGGTTGTGAGAGGCTGCTTTTTCACCTTTCGCCGTGTAGATCTTTAGTTCGAAGCTAAGGGTTCGGGTTCGGCCGAGCAGAGAACCCCCAGTCTTTGATTAATTAGAGCCAATCCACATTATTTATTGACTTAGACTCAGGACAGTTTGTCTTATTAAGCTGCGCGATTCAACGGCTCGGAGTTCAACGAAGAAAAAGTCAGGCCCGTTGTTTAGGACCACACAGACGGTAGGCTCCGAGTGAAATTATGATTGAGTATGTATTTTCGTTCACAATCGAGGCGATAGGAAATTCTAATTACTCGCTCTGTACGGCGGCTCTGACATTATGCGGGCCCCGGACTTTTAAAATACGTTCCTATTTAGAGGTATTCGCATTTAGATTAAGCGATAGATCGCAACAGATCCGTTACGTCTAATACGCTGCGTCCGGAGCAGCGATTCTCACCCCCGTTCCTGCGAAATTACAAATTCAATGTGATTTTATTAGTTATTGGGCAAATTAATGCCGACTCGAGGGTGTAAATTGGCCGATAGTCATTAGGGGGTAAGTGAAAGAAAAATAAATAAATAAATAAATACATAGATAGATAGATAGATAGATAGATAGATAGATAGATAGATAGATGAATAAAATGAAAAAAGGCTCGGGCATTGTGAGTTTATTATCGAAAGATTTTGCTAAGAGGAGTTATTGGCTTCGATTGTTAGTCGAACGGCGTATCTGGTTCATAAACTGGTTAGGAAACTTTCCAATAAGCTCCGCTGTATTTCAACTTAAAATGAGTCGCACGCAGTTGGCCAGATAATAAGGAGACTTTGATTAGCCGCCGATGATTTATCGGACTTTTTTTTTCCCTCTCTTTTTTTCTCTCTCCTCCTATTTACTCTCTTTTTCTTTCTTTTTCTACTCTTTTTTATTTTTGTTTTTGTTTTTGTTTGTTTGTGTTTTAGTTTTTTTTTGTATCTCTGTTGCTTTTCTCGACCACATACGCATACGTACGCGTATGCAGATGCATGCACGTGTATATGTATAGCGCGTGGGCTTTCCTGTAATCTCGGCGAAATTTATTCAGGATCCAGCGGCACACGTCTCGATCCTTTATACGAGCCTTTGTACGAGCCCTCGAGGCACCTTACCTCTGTCTCGCTTGCGCGCGAAGGTCGAGCTTTTACAAATCTCCACTCCCTCCCTCCCTCTCCACCTTCTCCTCCTCCTCCCCCAATCCTCCCTCACCCATCGTCATCCCAGTCCTTCCCCCCCCCAGAAGAGGCCAAAAACTTTTTAATAAATTGAATTGTTGCTCGTTGCGGGTGTCTTGATACGAAAAAGGACGAAAAAGACCGGGAATAAATCATTCGATTTATTGGTTCATAACAACTTGCACTTTTATACATTTTTATACCATACAAATTGGTATTTTGCCGGTACTATGAATTCGTTTCTGCACTTTCGCATGTAAGTGCGCGCCTTATGGGAACGCATCTCAATGGCAGGCGTAATTAAAGTAAGGCCGGCTATCGATCCTCCCCCCCTCCCGAACCCCAACCACCGACGCCAACAAGGTCCCAGATTTTCCTCCGACGTTTCCTCTCACAAAGGACTACTACTACTACTACTACCACCACCACCACTACTACTACCACTTCGTTTGCAGCGATTTGCAATTATTTCCCTTAAAAATACCTATTTATACCACTCGATCGTATTATTTTTTAATTCGTGTCCTTATTTTTTCATGCTTTCTCGACTGGAGGCAACCGTTCGCCTTATTTCTTTGATCTTTACTTCTCCGTTCCTTTTTACTTTTTCAAGAAAGACGGAGCCGTCGCTCTGATTTATTATAACTCGGAGGCGGCACTCTATAAAATTTCGGATTCTTAATACGTTTAATAAACTTGTACGCGACTCTCGCAGTTTTAAAAGACCCGGATCCATGGCGGGGGCGGAACCTGGAGCCGCGGAGGGAGGGGGGAGGGGGGATGGATAAATGGAACGATAGGACAAGGGTGTCTCGTACGTGTGTCTCGTATTTAAATGTGGATGGGAATGGTCTGGACTCGTGGCTCCGAGGCAAAATCCCTTTTTTCAGGACTGAATTATTGCGCTACCATTTTGAGGTTATTAATTTCCCCGAATACCCCGAATGCCCCGCGTCATACCGCCGGCAATAATCATTTTATTAGGCATTTTTGTCAATTCGAGCACTTTTTACAAAAAATGATAGAGTCGGAGCGTCCTCGTCAGGCTTTCGCTCTCAATAATCAGTTTCAACAAGTTAATACAAAGTAAGTTTTAATTCAGGCTTCCCTCCCCCGCCCCAATCCCAAATCCCTTGTAAATACCAAACATAATAGTGCCGTACAACTTTAATACCTAAAATATAACGCTGGTATATCGTTATTTATTACGATACGTTACGCGTTTAATAATCAGTAGTTAAATTATTGAGCCTCGATCGGGACTTTATTATAATACCGCTCAGACTCTATAATCAAGGCCTTTATTATTTTTATTACTCTTGGCCAGTAAATAGTAAATGCATTGTCAGCATCTAGAATTAATCTAGCCGCGGATGACTAACCCGACATGTGCATGTGCATCCGCCGTCCTCCGTATCATTTTCTCCTTCATAAAAAGATCATTCTTCCAATTACCCTACTTTTCAAGTCATACGTGTACGTAGCTGCAAACGGCAAATACCGACACATAAATTTCTAGTCAATGCACGCGTGTCCTTAGACAAACAAAGTGAGATACAGAGCTTTTTAAGAAGCTCTTAAACGGTCCTCGCTGACTTTTCGCCCTTCTGCCGAAGTCAAGAAACGTCCATTCGAGTCTATTCGAAAAAAAAAATACGCAGCTCATTGTCGAGAATCTTTATGTACGAAGATGCAAAAGCTTTTCGTTTACACGTGTAATAGGACAATGCGCCCACTTGTCTCCAAGTCTAATAAGTATTGTTCCTGGCGATGTATTGTGTCTCATGCCCACGTAATATCAGCGCCCCCACACCCTAAGCCGTCAAATTCACTTGTAACTATTTCACCATAAATTCGAACCTTCCGAAAACCATGCGAATAGTAGATAGTAGTCTACAACTGACTAATATATAAGGTCGGTAACGATGGCACGAACTTTATTGACGAACTCTATTGACGGTATTGATGAATTTGCGTGGATTATTGCAATGATTCGCTAATCCGTGTGAACGAGTTCGTTTTGGGCGTTCAGGAACGAAAAGCGCTGGTTTACTGTTGAATCTGGATAATAAAAGTCGGTAATTTCTTGTATAGGAGGCTGAAAAATTTGACGAATCGCAGCGATGGGCTGGTTATTCTCGTTATTTATCTCGAGCGGTAATCGTTTAAAGCGACGAGGCGTCGTCGCTGCCGTTTAATATTTCACCCCTCGTAGTCAGTGGTCGTCGAGTCTTCCTTTAGACTCGGAGCATCCGCGTTTGGCTTCGCGTTTTCCGCTTTTATAGCCGCTCGATCGGAGCCGGTGCACAGCCAGCGAACGCCATGCCGTATTTACACGACACTCGTGTGAGTTCGGCCCGTGGCTTTAAGCCAACACTCCAAGAAATCGGATTATCCGGGTCTGTGGGCTCGCTCGCACAGCTTCCTGGCGGAGCTGCGCCTTCGGATATTCCCTCGTAATGAATTTTCACACCCGATGGATGGCGCGTAGCATCTTATCAGCGGCGCTCCTCATTTTTCCCCATTAACTCCCCAAGCAAACACCCAACGCTCGAATATCACGGATAGTTGGGCTCTTACAGCTCCTCCCTACCCATTTGCATTTGAACTTTATAAACCTTATTGCTTTTTCATTTATTTTATTTTCTTTTCCTTTCGTTTGTTTTTTTTGTTTTGTTTTGTTTTTTTTTTTTTTTTTTTTGTTTTTTTGACAGCGAGCCAATTGTATTTCCTCAGAACAAGGAGGCACCGAAGCTCCAATCCGCTGAGTAATTCAAGCAACCAGATAAACAACAACGCTTTCCAACTGCGATAATTTATTCTTATCGTAATTATTCTCACGATAAGCTCTCTCGTCGTCAATAGCTCCGCACTCACGAAATCCTCCAACGTATGGACGATTAATAACAATCCTACAAGTCGGATAATTAGAAATTAATTCTTCCTAACGATTATCTGATCTAATGTCCGATCCTCCATATCTTTACAGATCCTATCTATTCTCCAGGAATGATATCCATTCGTACTAATTTTTACTTATATTTATTCGATATATTCGTAATAATAAGAATTTTCAGACTATTAAAGTAAACATTTAAAGATATAAATTGCTTTTCACTCCAGAGGCTTATTCAAATAAATCCAATTAAAATAGAAATAAAAAAATCTTTAATTAATATGGCTTGTTAATTAATAATTAATTAATATGTTCGAGAATACGTCAATGGATTAAGAGGTTTCAAAATATTTTACTAATTTACTTTTTTTCCCTTTCTTTTTTCTTTTTTTTTTTTTTTTTTTTTTTTTTCATAGGAATTTCACATTCCAGTAAGTTTATGTAAATCGGGTCGTATAAAATTAATTGCTTTAATTAAAACATCAGAATATTCCAAGCAAATAATTACTCCATTGAAAATGAGCATAAAATGAATTCTAGTGCAATTTTGTTATACATTACAGATATTTTACTTTAATGTTCAACTAGTCAATGATTCTATCTATCGCCTAATGATTTGTAATTTAACCGCGTCACTTAATAACGAGGCTCAATAATTTGACTTTACGAGGCGTTTACGATCTTTATTACCCATTGTTTTTCATGTTCCTTATAATTCTTAATGTATTGAAAATTCAATTCCGTTCAATACGTGGCTTGATTTTGAAAACCAAGCGCACGATCAGTAGGGAATTCGAGTAACGAATCGCTTCAGCAGCTTAAACTATTGATCGCAACGCCGTATCGCAGGGATCAAGGAAAGTTTTCCGAGGACGGAACTTTTTTTCCCGCGTTTTCTCGTCTTTTGGCTTCGGTCACCGCATAAACACGCAGTAGCCCGTCTCACACCGATATAAACTTCGTTTTATATTGCAGCCGCGACTCCCTTCTTTCCATTATAAATCCAGTGGCTCATTGTATTTAGCGATTGAATTTGTATGGCGTGGGCGGGCGATCATGGTGTTTACGCACGCGCGCGAGCGCACATATGCACTCAGGGACTGAGATAAAAAAAAAGTATCGTAGACATTAGATTCTAATGGCCTTTCTTATTTCCATTGTATAATTTCAGCTGCATATCAGCACCAATACTTCTTTCGCTATTCAATGTGACCGTTACACAAAGAAAACAGTCCTAATGAAGATTTTTATTTACGAATTCTTTGTTTCCGACAAGTGATAATAATTTACTTTTAAAATTCAAAGTCCCCGTTATAGCCGCATTGACGTTACCATTTACATATTCCTCAACGGTGCGATTCAGGCTTCTGAAAAAATTTAAAATACCCCACGGCTTTACAGATTTTCTTCAAATTTCATTTAAAAGTCAAGCGAAAAGTGAGCTCGAAACATCATTAGCTCCTATATTCAAAATACGTTTTATTTTATAGTTTTTCCTTTTATGCTCATTTCTCAATTTATTGTATAAATTTTTGCTCGAATTCTTAAATAAAATTTCAACGAACGATTTTCGTATATATATATATATATATATATTTAGTGCATTGTTGTTTTCATTAGAAACGTTTTATTTGAATATCAGCAACGTTTTCTTTCCACAATATTAACATTCAAATATTCAAATTCCTAACTACAGACTACTTTGCTATACATGACATGACTATGCCTGACATCTATTATTAAATCTACCATGCGTTTATTGTCTGTTTTAGTTTCGAATGTGCTGTTGAAATTCATTACTCATGCTAAGAAAGAGTAACGGCAATAACATAAATAAAGAGAATTAGAAAACACGTATACTTATTATCAATAAAATTCAATTCGGAATTAATTTTATGCTACAATTTATTTTCATATAAACCGTTTTTTTAATAAAAATTCATTTAGTTCACGAAGATTCTGTACTCGATTATTTATCATATTCAAGAGCACGGGAATCTCGTAAAATCGATCGATGACGTCTTAATTAAATTATTCCTATTACGGATCTCCTCGCTGGTATTTGATTTATTTTTCTCAGCTGCATTATTGCATAATTTAATAACGTGTAAAAACGTATTCTGTACATATTTTGAAAATCTTAAGGATCGAATTAATATTCTTCCTCTTTATGATAAATATATAGGTAATGGTTTTTTGTTTATAAATTATTCATAAACGTGCAATTGTTTATCGCTTGTATAACATTACGAATACGTAGGAGTCTGTTTGCATTTGGCCGACATGAATAATATATATTGTTGCCGTTGGTAGCAGTGACATATACACGCCTTCGTCGTAATATTTGGTTGTGTGAGGCTCGGAAGTGGTGGACAAAATAACATTTGTTTAATTATCGGGGTAATAAAGTTTTTTATATGCCTTATTAAATTATTTCAACTAAAACACTTTTATACTTTGATAACGAAGTATGAAGCTGAAGTAAAAAAAACTTGAAGAATTAAAAGCCGAGATTTTATTAATGCGCGTAAGGCAATTAATTAAACATCATTTGCTGGCTCGTACCGCTTCGACTGAAAAGATTAAAAGGTATTGTCTGTCCTTTATTAAACCGAACAATCGTTATTATTACAATTACTATTATTGTTGTTACTGTTGTTGTTGTTATTATTATTATTATTGTTATTATTATTGTTATTATTATTATCGTTATTATTATTATTATAATGAAAATGTAAAGAATATCCTTTGAGAATGATTTTTTCGATTCGATTGTGAAGTTGAGCAAGGAAAAAATATATATATATATAGTCGAAGGAGAAGGTTAAATGAAAAGTATTAAAGAAAAAGTGAACTCACAGCCACGCTCTTTACAATACCGTTTACAGGCAAATAAATTTTCAAAACTGAAGTAGTAAATTAAATGTTTAAACTAGATGCCTTCCGTATTTGTGCTTTTGATTTTTTTTTTTTTTTTTACTTTGACAATCTGACTCCTGCTTATGATCGCGCGAATTTTTCATTTCTAAGTACCGATAAAAAACTTTATTATTGTAGCAATCAAATTCACAAAGAATTCGCGTATTTACATCGAATTCACATATCTCCATCGTAAAACGAATACTTTACACTGAGAAAATTTGCCATGTGAACTTTTTTTTAAACTTCCTCGGATGGTATGTTAATGAAACTTGTTTTCAGTTAACTTTATTTCTTTGAGAGACTGCCTCGAATTAAAAATCTTAATGAAAAATATTTGCTTTTTTTTTTTATCGCAATATGCAATTGTATAATAATTTTTTTTTCTTCTTCATTTTCCCATGTAGCGCACGAATGTGAATCGGAGCGTTATAAACACACGCAATTGATGTATAATAATACAATTTTAAACATTCTTTCGTAAATACGGAGTTATGAATTGTACTCGATTCCCTGTATTAATAAATAAGTTTTTAATTTCACCTTCGGTAGTAAAATAAAATTATTTATCATTCGCAGCGTTTTATATACGAAGGCGTAACAAATATTTATGCTTTTCTTTTCTTTTTTTCTTTTAATTATACTAATAATTAAATGGAAGAGCACCGAAATTCATAATTTTTGTACGAAATAATTTGCACGATTACGGCTCCCGATGTAAAATAATTTCGGATAATGAACATTTAAAACTGTTATACCGTACTATTTTAAACAAACAATAACATTTTTACACAAAACGACGCCCTTTATTAATTGTTATGCTTAATGTCTCTGAGCTTGAAGCAGTAAATCCACTACTTCCGTAGGAAAGTATCATATTATTTACTTTAAAAAAAAGTAAATTTCAAATGAGAAAACGGGACAATTGACGTTCTAAACAGAATTAATGGATATTGTAAAGGGTTATATACGCGTTTTTTAGTTATTGGCTCTCATTGGCAGGACCTCGCCTTATTTCTCTACTGGTGGGAGTACGTTTTAATATATATATATAGATTTAATTATTGTTTAAAAGTCAAGTTGATTATCATGATAAAAGGATTATTCACTAAAATGATCGAGGCTTGTAAGAAACTCTTCAACTGCCCACAATGTGCCAAGTGCAATCTTTTAATACGCGTATTATTGTCGTTGGGCATCGTTTCCCACCTCCCCCGTGCCGTTTTCAACCCTAAATGGTGTTAGAGGAGGACGAGGGAGGTGATGGGGGAGGACGAGGGAGACAAGGAGAAGTGGAACCTTTTGAAGAGCCTTTTCCAAACAGAATGTAGGTGGTCTCAGCAACGATTTTAAATTAAAATTAAAGCCAGACTCGTCCTTTTACGAGCTGCATGGCTGCTGTCGCACCACTCGCGTACATAACGATCTTAATGGCTCTTCGCGCACCGAAATTCTGATTCTCTCTCTCTCTCTCTCTCTCTCACACACGCACACGCACACGCACGCACACACACGTACGCGTAAATTTCGGCCTCTTCCGCCCTTCGCCACCTCGTTCTCCTTCCCTCGTCGTCGACTTTCCTTCCCGCTACGACTGCATTTCTCATGCACCTTTCCTCGTACCTGTTTATTCGTATCGCGAATAAACCTGGATACACCCTGATTATATCAGATTTCTTATAAATTATTCGACGTCATATTTAGTAGCTTGAAGACAATTTTCATTCGCCGAATTTTATATAAATTTCCCTTCTTTACAATCGAACTTCAAATTGCCTCAAGAGCTTCGGGTTACCTGCCTACGCCACTAAACTGTCACCAATCGAAGCCCAAGTCTTAATTCCGTATTTCGAATATTTAATTTCAACGCTTCATCTCTAGATTATCACTAGATATACGATATACAATTATTCGAATCTTTTGCCACGCAAGATTACCTTCATAGCAGTTGATGAGCTTCATATTTGTATTAAAGTTCGTCATATCGATCGAGTCGTAACTCCTTGGATCTCTCGATCTAGTCTGATTCTTTACTGACCTGACGGAGGCTAAAGAAAACGATGACTTATTCAAGAACGAGAGGCAATCGAGGCTTCGTCGCGGCCGGTGGGTGCGGGTGGGGGCGGCAGAGGGTGATACGTATATATTTTTTTTTGTAAAAAAGCCGTGAATCCTCCCGCACAAACATTTCGGTGAAAGCAAGAAGAAGAAGAAGAAGAACAGGAAGAAGAAGAAGAAGAAGTAGAAGAAGAAGAAGAAGAAGAAGAAGAAGAAGAAGAAGAAGAAGAAGAAGAAGAAGAAGAAGAAGAAGAAGAAGAAGAGCGAGCATGCGCACTGTAATTGGCAGCGTGTTTTGTGAGATTCACTGGCTTCTTTATAAGTGCACGGAGCTTGTAATGCTATTTCATGATTAGCGTTTATGAGAGTGCGTCGGAAAGAGGGTGCGGAATGTTCTCTGTGTATAATTCGCGTGAAGCGTGTTTGCTCATTTCACTTTGTTTACGACAACTTTTTTTGGCGATATACCGAAACTTTGCCATTTAAACTCATTCGCAGTAACGTCCCTCCTTTTAAACGGTTCAACTAGACCTCCTCCCTCGCCATTCTTTATTCTTTCTCCTTCGTATAAGCTCTGCTTTCTCCCGTGACAAACATTTTCTTTATTATTTCATTTTTTTTTCTTTATTATTCATGTATCTTATAAACTATATTAAAATACGCTCACTTAAAAATAACCGTAAACGATGTTTTATTATGATTTTCGCAGTCGCTTTAAATTAAAATGAGTCCCTTATGGAATATATTACTTGTGTATTTCTGCGGATTAAATGTAAAATTCCCTTATTCGCCGACACTATAACTACATCGCATTCATTAATTACCTATTTTTCTATTACTCCTTCATCCTATCAAGGACCTTTCACGTAACTGCAAAATAATATTGTCATTAATAATCTATCGAATACTCGGAAAAAATTATTAGAAGAATGATTGCCGTTAATTAATATGAATTCCATGATCATTTAATTACTATACACGTACTCGCGTACACGTAATTCATGATTATAATCGCTAGGAAGCGACAATCATTTTTGTAATTTACAAGTATAATTCTCGACGTCACAGTTTCGATATCATCGTAAATAAATCATTTTTAAACGTATACGCATATATAATTGACCAAGTTCAAAAATATTGATTTTCTAAAACCATTCATTAATAGTTTATTCATTGTTAATTCGGCCCTAAATTATTATAGAATACTCATTATATCAGGAAATGTATTTTAGGTGCTTCACGGTTAATTTATCCTTTATGTAATACGTATTTTTTTACAGACCTCTTTATACGGTTTTAAATGCATAGCGCACATAATATTTTTAAAATTGTCATTTACATTTCAAAACCATGCAAAGGATTTGATTATATATAAATTTATTGATTTTTTTTTATTATCTGCATTACAAAAAGGAATAACAAAATACATGAAATTATTTAACACATCGAACGAATACATTTTAACCAACTATTTGGGAATTTATTTTATTTTATTTTTATTCGTATATTATTAAATGAAATATGATAAATATCATTTTAAATTTCATTTAAATTGTATTTCATTGATTTATACGTATTGAAATACAGGATATTAATATATTTTAAAATCGTATTCATAATAAAAATAATAAATAAATCGATTATATATAAATACATATTTACTGTCTTATATTGTTTACTTAATGTATTTTTATTTAATATAAATTTTATTCCATTATAATATAATTTTCGAAAAAATAACGAATCTGATTATTAAAGTAAATTCTTAAAGGGTAATACTTCTTTTTTATCGTATATATATAATTAATGAATAGAGAAAATATAAATGTATAATAACATGTTATATGTTATATTTAATTAGTAGCGGAATAATAATTTTTCTATCTATTCTTTCTTTTTTTCAATCTTTTCTAAAAATCTTTTTTTCGATAGTATAAATCCATAAAAAAACTTTGTATAATTAAAAACAAAGAACAAAAAAAATTTGATTTATGATGAATACATTTTGGATTTGCCGTTTAATTTGAATATAATTTATTACGAATTAGTTATCCCCTGTTATTACATGAAATTACTTATCTTTTGTACAACTTTTTGTAAAAATTATTATGTATAGAAATAGTTTTTTTGATACTAGTGTTTAGTCATTTAAATTAATCGTCTGTATGAATTTATGTATACTTAACATTATAAAATTTTACATTTTCTATAAAAACTGTTGCGAATATTTACTGTATGTGCAAATGAAAATTAATAAAAGTGGGTTGTATCGCTTCTATGTAAGATTTACATGAAAGAATCATTGAAAAAGAACAAAGAATTTGAAAATCGTGTAATATCCCTATATTACACAATTATTGTGGTTAACTCATTAGTAATGCTTATTTTGAGAAATAAAAATTTTAACTTAAAAACTTAAAAAACACAAAAATGAAAACAGTTTAAAAATAAAGTAGAATAATAAATTTTGTTATTAGCAACGATACGCGTATTATGATTAGTAAGATTATGATTATGAGATGGAATATTCAGCACAAAGAAAATTTATAAAAAAAAAAAAATATATCAATGGGCCATTTATAAATCAAGTATATTATGAATGAAATTAATCAAGCTTATATTTAACATCAATCATGATCAAAAACCTATCGTTATCGAATATTCTGGTTTTTTAAATATCATTTTTTTTTTAAATAGATATAAACGTATTCAAGTTTGGTTCCCATAAATCTTATCATAGAAATAAAATTTACGTCGATATCTTCTATCAATAGAATTTATGATTTCAATAGTCGGGCCTATGATAAATACTTTATTGCTCAAAAGAAAATAAATTTCTATAAAACAATTGTCAGTGTATGGAGTATGAATTTTTTTACCGACCGTTTAAGGATCTAGATTAAGCAAAATGATTTATACCGAACTCGTCAATGCGCTCGGTAAATTATTAAAAATATTATAGCAAACCGTGTAAGGAAATCGACGCGGATATGAGCACGTATTCGCGAACAGACACGAATAATATGTATTCTTTAATTTATATCGAACATTTTGAATGCCCTGCCGTTACCATCCTATCGAAACAACGCTTGCACTTATTTTTGCAAAAATAAGGATTTATATATCTTTGTAAAAGCTCAGCGAGCTCTGAATAAACTACAAAGGAATAATCTTTATAATAAAGTTTTAAAATTTCGCGACGGGGAGTCGATAGGACCTTTATATATAATTCATTTGTTATATTTTTTTTCGAAAACTAACGATTACTCGTTGTATGTATGCCAAAAGCTACGTATTCATAGTTTTCACCTATTACTCAATTATAATTATAACTTTCATTTTTTTAAAGTATAAAATTATTATAATGCCATCATCGCTAAGCAGTTTCATATTTTTCACTATTCGAATTCATAGTGTATATTACATTATATTGCTAATTATTTTTTTTTTTTTAATAAATAACTGTAATAGAAAAATTCTTGTATAAAAAAAGCAATGAAAGGATATTTTTGCTATAATGACCATAAGTAAGTAGTATAATTTGAAATGGTGAGTTTAAAAATAAATAATGAGTAACATGAAATCGGCATTATAAATATATCTATAACAGATTCAAGACTATATTCCCGCTTATTTTTCAGGATAATAGAGAAGACTGGATAGCAAAGGTTTAATAGTCTTCGTAAAATTATAACTTTATAAAGCATTGCCGAATATAGAAAAGAAATAAAGTATCGGTAATTACAGATGAACGAAGTAGATCTACAGTACCTTACTGCGACCAGCTAAAATATTCAGAGGAGAAAGAAGAGAGAGAGAGAGAGAGAGAGAGAGAAAAGGTGAGAGTGCCCGAGGTACATTAAGGTATTAGTCTCGCTATAATCACGGAATCTGGCCCTCCTTTACTTATCGTACGGCACATCAGGAATCTAATGGGTGGATATGAGTACGCACCACCTCTAATTATCTAAAAAGAGCTATACTTTTCGTAAGTTTGTTTCGTAAGCATTAAGGAATACTTGAAAGCATAGAGCATATATTTATTGATATTCACACGAGCTTAAGACTCCACATATGTGTAGAAAAAAAAGGGCGAGGGGTGATGAGGGGGGGGGGGAAGGGTGAGGGAAAAAATTAAAAGAAAAAGAAAAAGAAAAAGGAAAGGTGTATAGTGTAGTATAAGCGATTAAGCCAAATTGAGCAAAAAACTTTTTCTTACAATAAGTTTGGCTGTATAATTTTTATAAAACATTTTATAAATGAAGATAATTACTTTAATTGCGTAAGGCTTTTTTGTAACTCGTTCTTCTGGTTATTTCAAATAACTTATTCTGAATTTTTAATTGAATAATTTAAAATCCAATATTTATTGGCGACACATTGAAAATAAATGCCCCCGCAATAATAAATGAATTATATTTAATGCAATTATTGCACCTTCGTGTTGTATTATTGTCTCACGGGATAGAATATAATAATTTATATTAATATTTATTCTCGTAATTGATTACAGTAAACGTGCGAATATATTGACTCGAAGTTCAGCCGTCGTTGTTACTTCGATCGACCGCACTTACCTTTACCGTCCGTTGCATTGTAATAATTTATTTTCAATGTACGTATATTAAACGAAAGCATTAAAATTATAGAGAATTATTGAAAAAACGAAAAAAGTAAACGGAAAAAGGAAAGTCCTTGAGAGGATGTGAGGACTGGGCGCGGATATTGCAATTATGTGCGTGAGAAAAGGGCCAATAACGCATGGAGCGAGAGTACTAATGCATTCGATACAATGATTTATTCGGCCTGTTTGCCGTGCGCATCAGCTCGCGCTTGGATTATTTCTCCAGAAAAATACATTCCCCGTACAGGCAGCGATAGCTTTGCCACCATACACCCACCACGCCCACGCACACGCACACAATAACGATAATGAAAGAGTTTATCTTCATTAAAGCGGCTAACTTTAATAAATCCTTGTCTTTTAAAATTTGAAAAATTATTATTTGCATAAGCTTCAGCTGAATTATATCAATGGTAATCGATGCAAAATATTAGCTATTAAATAAACTGAATAAATTTTCAATAACTATTATGAATTTATTAAATACTCCTAATATTTATATACATATAAATATACGTGCGCGTGTGTATGTGCGTGTGTGTATGTGTCTGCGTGTGTGTGTGTGTGTGTGCGCGCGCGCGCGCGCGAGGTAACGTATAAAACGAAGCGTCTAAATCTCGTATTAATATAACTTAAATTATAAAATATCCGGCCGTAAACTTTGATGGGCCGCGGGAAACATTACGATCAATAATTTTTAAGCTAAATTGTTTGGGAATACAGATAATGCCGATTCCCTTACAAGCCAATGTGTATCGGACTACGTCGAAGTCGCAATTAATTACTCGCACTCGCCAGCGTCTTTCAAGATACGAGTAAATAAATTATTTATTAATTACCCTGACTTATTGCGTCGCAGATTACCTCACATAGGCAGAGCTACGTTGATCCTTAGATGTATTTTGAATACGTATTGGGATTATTAGGGCGTGAATGGGAAATATCGGCGGTGCGGACGAGAACCGGCACATTCCTACCTACCCACCCACCCGCCAACCCACCCACCCATTCACCTACCTACCTACCTACCTGCCTGCCTGCCTGCCTGCCTGCATGCCTGCCTACCACATAACGCATACATCCTTAATAATATCGACATCGGGAGGAGACACGCGAGCTTCCTTCTATTCACGTCGTGTCCGAAACTCGGGTGAACACCATCGCTCTTGTATGGCTGGCCTCTGTAATCTTGCACATGAAGTTTGCCGGTAAACGAGGACAATCTGCATATATTTCGCCGGCCTTGTACGACACACGTCTTAAAAGAAATTCTCGTTCAACAACTTCGATAAAATGCATTTTTTTCCCTACATCTCTGCACTGGAAGCACTCGCGACAGAGCGAGAGAGACAGATAGAGAGAGAGAGAGAGAGAGAGAACCCCCAGAAAAAAGCTGCTTTCGAAACTTTTTCACGGTTATTATTGTTCCGGGGACACAGGAATCCGACAGAATCGAACAAATAAATTAAGGATCCTCTTTACGGAGCCTTAATTCTCGCGCTCTCAAGGACCTCTAAATCGCCCCCCCCCACACACACACTCACCTGCATAAGTGAAGAAATAAGAATTAAGAAAATATCATTAAAACAAAAATTTACGTAATTACGCGCAGAGATTTGTGGAAATTGCTCAATCACATTTACATTTTCGAATTGGGCCCTCGAACGCCGCTTTTGATGAATATATTAATAATTTTCTTTTATTAACTACAGCCTAAGCCCCTCCAAATTATGATTTTATTATTACTATTATTATTATTATTATTTAAGAAGCATACTCAAGATACTTTAATTGTCATCTGCAAATAGCAATACTAATTAAATATTAGCAATGAATAATAACAACAACAACACCAATAATAATAATAATAATAATAATAATAATAATAGTAATAGTAATAATAATTTATGAAAGAGTAAACATTGGGAATCACGTTAAAGTCACGAATTAAAGGTGGGTATGTAAAATTACAAGAAAAATATAATAAGGTATGTAATTTGAAGGATGGATATCCGGAGGCTTTTTAATTAATTCGTTTTACAGTTTGGGCTTTATCAATGATTTGATAAAAAAAACTATTTGTAGAAAAGTAACGGCGAGTCGTGCGCGGGCGCGCGCGCGTTCTCTTCGATAAGATTCAGTAAAAGTTATGGGGGTAAAGGTAAACATCGAAGAGAGCCGATGTAGGTCGGCCGGGTATAAAAATAATAATAAGTAATGTTGCACAGAAGTGGAGAACTTGGAGAACTATGGGAATGAATAAATAGCGATTGTCATCAGTAAGTTATACGGCTTTGAAAATTTATAGGCAGTTAGATAAATATTCATTTGCGTCCTCTAATATTACGGGCATATATCACCGGCCGACAGAATTATTCAAATTTCAATGATTCCTTGAAACGCGAGCCCTAAATAAAGGATTCGGACACTCGTCGGACATTGCCGGCCGAATAAATTGAATTACATAAAACTTGAATATTTCATGGTTAGCGCTGGGGGCCTTTCGTTTTTTTTTTTTTTTTTTTTTTTTTTCATTAATTTGTCAGCCGAAAGCGACGTAAGGAGGAACCGAAGCTCATCAATGATCACCTTGGAATGCCGTACACCCAAGCCCGTAAAAACATTAATGTCCGACTCGGTGTGAGTGCTGTAGGTAAATTGGCACCCGGATCGACTGCATTACATATTTTTTGGAAAAGGCTCGCGTTAATTCAAATTTCAACACCTCCCTCCCTCCCAGCCTGCCGCCAATGCCGCCAATCGTCTCGCGGATGCCGCTTTGCCTCCAGTCCCCCCACCCTCTTTTTCTTTCATCCAGCATGCCGACCCGTGCACACGATACGTGCCCGAAGGAGGTCCTCCGCTACATTTGCAGTCTTTACGTCCGCGCGCTTCGCACTTTTCAACCTTCTTACGCTTTGTTATAAGCTACCGACCGTTACCTACCGTCCCTTCCTACCGATAGCATGAAAAATTCATAAACGTCAGCACGAGTGGCGAATGCCTGCTAAAGCCAAAGCCAAACCCAACAATCCGGGGATAATGTTTTCCTTGCGCCGCTGCGATTTGAGCTTTCGTTTCGAAAACTAAGTGAAATCAATTTCAATGATTTCCATGCTCGAACGCAGATAAATTCCCAGCTCACTTGTGCTTCTCATGCGCTCGATAATTAAACAAGACACTGGAATAATTGAGATTTCGTAAATTATACGAGCCGATAAGTAAAATTGCCGATCGACAGGCCAATAACAACCCCAATATACTTTTCAACACTATTAATTAATTACTCGGGCGGAACGTTCATACGACATTAAATTTATTTCATTACTTGCCGGCCACTCGATAATTACATAACGTACATTACCATTACTCACTGGCCTTTATGTTCCATATAAATAAGTAAATAAATAAATAAATAAATAAATAAATAAGTAAATAAATAAATAATCTTGATATTTCCCTGATGCGAGAATCGAAGGATCGATTTTGGAAAAATTAAAACTTCTTTTTACGGGCACGTTTCCTTTCACGAGGCAGTAAGTAATAATATATAATATTAATTGATATTTTCAAGTAAGGAATTATATTTCAATATAAAATATCCTCCATAAAGAATAAAATAAAGTACAAATATTGCGCGATCAAGTATTAAAATATGTATATCGTAAAATCATGAATCAAAGAGGTAAAGCGAAAAATGAGAGAACATTTATGTGCAGTTATAATTTTATTTTCCTAAAGTTAGTTGAATTTGAATCCGTTCGAGACTCATTATATAATTTATCTCGTATTGTCGCGCTTCGGGGGCGGTTGTTCTCAAATATACGACAGCGGAGCCTCGTTATTCACGGAATGTTTAAACTAATTGATGAACTTAACCGGGATGCCGGAATTCATGATTCAGATAAAAACTCGATTAATTCTATTTAAAGAGATTTTAAAGAACCGTGACGGACATTAATTATAATAATAATAATTATAATAACAATAATAACAATAATAATAGTAATAATAGAAATAAGAATACTGGAATTTATATTATTGGAGGCTTTGCGAATGTAAGCGCGAAGTCGGCAGTGTAATATCGATAATGTTACATTGGGAATAATAATAAGCATAGTCATGAAAGACAATGCCAGCAGTATAGTAAAACAAGGGAGATAAGGTAGAAAAGGTGTGTATGTTGTAATATTAATAATTAGACCTTAAAGGTAATAACAGGTTGGGCGGCAATAAGAGAAACGAGAGAAGCGAGAGCGAGGTGAGAAGATCGAGATCGAGAGGGCGAGGGGCGAGGGGGGGAGGGAAGAGGGAGACTTGTAATAATTAAAGGAAAAAGAAGGGAGGGAAAAAAAAATGTATGTATTGATAAAAGGCAATTGTAACAATGAGCCAATTCTCGGCAGAGCTTAAAGGACGGTCTTATTAAGTGAAAATCTGTCCGGGAGTTTACAGCCGCAAAAAACACAAGTGCGAGTGCGCATAATGCGCAAATGGAGGTACGTACAATATCTTAGGGCAAAATGCACACATGCACAATGCTCGCGCGGCTCAATAATAACAACTTTCAATTATGGTGCTAGAGTGCCTTGTTCCCCTCCCTCTCCCTCTCGCCCTTCCTCAACCCGTCCCGTCTCACCACCCACCCACCCTCTCTGCCTCTATCTCACTCACTCGCTCACTCACTCACTCACTCACTTGGCGCGGCGAGTCTCTTCCCTCGGCCCGTGTCGCTCCCACCCGCAATCTATCTCTTTCCGTGTCACGAAAAACCGGCGTTTCCATCTTCTGTCCTTAATTCTCCTTCTCCGTTGCAGGGTACCTTCCTTCTACATAATGAGCCGCTCGTGGGGGGAGGGGGGAGGGGGGTTGAGTGAGTGAAGAGGAGGCGAGCGAGACACGCTCGACACTCGCGCGCACAGACAAACACAGAGGCGGCGGACCCGGCCCCGGCCCCGGCCCCGGCCCCGTGCGAAGAAGAGGACCCTCTCCCGGGGCGGGCGTCGGTGCGGGGGAGGAGAGCCCCACCTAGACGCGTGGGACCGACACCCACGATATCGGCATCGAGCTCCGCCACGGCCGAGAGGAGAGGAGGCCCTTCATTCGCTTCCTTTCCTACTCGTCCTTTTTGCTCTCAGAAAAAACCCAAGTTTCTCCGTCTTGATGATTATTTTTGTTTTTACTTTAACCGAAGCCCTTCTTCTCCTTCTCCTTTCTTCTTTCTCCTCTTCTCCTCTTCTCCTCTTCTTCTCTTCTTCTCTTCTTCTCCGCTCATATTCTCCTTCCTCCTCCTCTTTTACCTTATTTGCCGTCAATTGTATTGTCCCGGCTATTACGGCCGAGGGAGGGTTTTTATTTTCGCATCGGGCGATCCTCGGGCTTTTTAATACGATAATATTAATTGCCGGTGCACGATCGTCGCGGATCGCGGACGTGCCAATGATTGATTTAGAATGACCTTTTTCCACTGCATCCGAATCACGGCTCCACGATCATTTCCTTCATTTCCCGCTGACGCAATCGCGTATAATTAAACATTATAGATGCGCTCCACAGTAATTTTCCTTCTCCCACGGCATAGTATTATTATTATTATTGTTATTATTATAAATCCTATCGATAATAGCAGCTGCGATTAAGAATTCAACTTATCTGGATATACATGAATCGAGATGGGAATCGGAATCTCTTTAATTAGCATAATTAAAGCCTGCGGGTTTTGAATTTCGGGCAAAGAGCGAATTATTATTTGATCGTTGCCTTTCGCGACTAGTGTGATCTATAAATTGATGAAAAAGCTCGCGGGGAAAGAATCTCGCGAAACAATGGGACCGTTTTTTAATGGGGATATTCGGATCTGGATGTTGGAAGAACGAGGTACGAGGAAGCGCTTACAAACGCCAGCGATTAACCATTAATTTATAAATAAGCGGGTATAACGTAATAAAAAGGCGCGAGTGCGCGGGCCTAAGCCGATAATATATAGCCGGATCGTTGGATCGGATTAATAAAGTATCTAGAAAATTTTCTAACGAATTTTTAGTTCTCGCGCGCGCGCGCGCCTGTATTATGAAAGGGATTATTTGCCTTGGCGTTGGTCGCTATTCACCTGTCGGTCCGCGTAGGCCAGAGCTCCAGAGGAAGAAGCCTCGGAGGTGAGGCTGATACGGGTAAGAATAAGCTGCCCGGGCCCACTGGCTCAAAGGCCCGATACTTTAATCCAAAAAGAAGTCGGTGTCACGTCGGTTAGCCGTCTCGGCGAAAGCGATCGTTTTTATCACATCTGGCCGAAAGAGTCGGAAAGTAGCCTCGGGGTGATCCAGCGCGACAGCTTTCATCGTCCGGACGACTTCTCGAGTATACGCGCATATGCATATATATATATATATATATTAATATTGCTGAGACGACGATCGATGACGCGGCGCAACGAGGAGAAAATAAAGCGAGAGCAGCTCCGTCAAAGTTCGCCTTTTGATCGTCCGAGGATGGATCGTCGAGGATGGAGCGTCGGCGAGATCACAGGATCCACCGATCCTCTTTTCTCCCTTTAGGTTCGCCCTTAGTTACTTAGATAGAGGAGCTGCTCGGCTTTCTTTCGTACTCTTCGCGTACTTCCGTAGATCTACCAAGTCCCACCTTATGTTATAACGAAAGGAACCGGTAGGATCGATTTTCCGCAGGTTATTCTCTTGCGAAACCACGAGTCCGATTCGTATTTTCGAACAAGTGCAAGAGCATTTTATATACGAAATGATATAGTAGAATGAAGAAGCCGAGTTGAGGGTGGGCGGGGGAATCGTTTTACTACGAAGGATCCCGAGCGCAGATCTCGGCGGGCGAACCTCGGCCTATTAAGGGATTTATTTATCATTGTATTGATGGAAATATTGAGGAGTATTAATTATTGGAGGATCTCGGTGAGTAGAAATGAATAGTAGCGGCAGCGTGAGCAACAGCGGCGAGTGCGGTTTCCATCTAAAATCCCCTGAGCGATTCAGTTCATTTGCCAAGTAATACGAAAACAGTTTATTTTAATCATCGCTATTAATTTCACTTTACTGTTATGCGCTGTTAATTATAATAAATTTTTCCTCAAAAGAATATTGGACCTCTCGGCTCGGACCTCTACGCTCGGACCTCTCGGCTTTTCATTTTCTCTTTACACAGTCGATGAAAATTATTTACATATCAAGCCCTCTCTGGCTTCTCGTTATAATATCATAAATATAACTAATATTAACCGCGTACATTTAATGCTCACGATTACTTTGATTTACCAAGCGAAGCAATTCCAAGTGCTGCTGCTTATTAATAATTTTTTTCTTTTTTTATTTTTTTTTTTTTTTTTTTTAAATAAGCATTAATAACGCATTTCGTTCTTCTGCCGTTTTTCTCTTCTTCATCATCGTCGTCGTCTTCTTCTTCTTCTTCTTCTTCTTCTTCTTCTACTTCGTTTAGTTCCCCTCTTTTTCCCCCGAAGCTTACATATCGACTTCGAAAGCGTACAGAAGAGAAGGTAAGGCGTTTTCGAATTACATCGACGACTGGTGAGAGCGAGTAAATAGAGTAGCGGAAAAGAAAATTCATTTTTCCAAGCGTCGTTAATGGCCATGGAATGAGCTCGCCTATGACACGCGTCGTATCCGTACGTCATGCAGGTACTCCGCTACGCGCAGCCTGGATTTACGTCGATCCGCGCGATTACAATTTACTTACTCCCACCGGCAGACCCGTTTAATCCCGGATATTTTTTATTCGCTCGACTCCAACTCCCACTCCCACTCCCACTCCCCCCCCCCGTTACCTCCTAGCCCCTACCCCTTCCCCGCTAACCCTACCCCTACGCCCCACGCTCTCTCGGGCTCACTCTGTCTTACTGGCTCCCAGAGTCTCCGACACTCGCTCGGCTTTCCTCCGTTCATTTAAAACTCGTTGGGTAATGGCTACCGCGCGAAAATCACCCGCGCGGCATAACGAAGTGCGTTATCTAACGCGAAAACCGTGCGCCGTACGACCTTCCCAGCACGGAGCCGTAAATCATAATTAAATGTCTAGGAAGTCTCCCGTCTCTCCGCTCTCTCTCTCTCTCGCTCTCTCGCTCTGTATCTCTCGAACGGCGCCAGGAAAACCAAGACATGCGGCAAGCCGATTTCTGGTATTCCCGACTCGTTCGCCGCACCTATGCACCACGACAACGACAAACGACGACGACGACGACGACGACGACGACGACGACGACGGCTTATCCGCGCCATTTCTTGATTTATCTCGTATTTAAAGTCGCGAAAGCGTTCCGCGGATCCGGCGCCGCGCAAACCGGCCAACGATAGAAGATTATTTTCATACCACACACTCTCTCTCTCTCTCTCTCTCTCTCTCTCGATGAATATATTCATTGGGAACGAGTCGGCGCGAGTAATATTTATTTTCGGACTCGTCCCATGCGAATTATCATTCCTTCTTAACTGCCCAAGTGAGACAGAGAGAGAGAGAGAGAGAGAGAGAGAGAGAGAGAGCAAACAATTCTTTCGGTCGGTTATTTGAAAAATCTTTGCCGATTAAAATCTATTGTAATTGCAGCACTCGATGCTAAGGTGGACAACTGAATTGCTTTCTTAATTCACGCAGTGTCGCAATTGATGGTGCCAGGGCAATTTAATTATTGGGAGTGTCGGTCCCCGCATTGTTTTCATATTCAATGCGAAACGAAATCTGCCCTATAGGCGGATTATATAAAAAGCCTTGAAATAACGTCACTAATTAAAATCGAAAAGCTTATTATTGACTCGTTTGAGAATTTCGACTCTACATTCGAGAGTATATAATTTTCGTACGGGGTCCCATTAATTGAAACGAGCGACTCCACACGCTCGCTTATTAACTTCTTATTTGTTTATTTATTTATTTACTTATTTTTTTTTAATATTATAACTTATCTTTCATTTAATTATGCAAATATACGTAATAATATTCTTATAACAATAACAACAACAGCAACGAAAACAAGGACATAATAATGATAATAGCGAGAGAAGCGGAGGCTGTGGAAATAACAAATCCTCCTGGCGATAAATGCAATTGCCACCTGCGCCTAATTATTCGACTTCGGCTTAAGAATTTTTACCAGAGTTATTGGAGTGGCAGTTTTTCCCGCAGCCCGGTGTCCGTAGCGCCTACCCGTAGCGCCTGCCCGTAGCGCCTGCCACGAGCCCGAGCCTAATTTAGTTATCATTATAAAGGATACTAATGGTATTCTTTATGAGCTTTAAATCCTCGATCTCCTTTTTTCTCTCTTTTCTTTTGTTTTTTTTTTTTTTTTTTGTTTTTTTTTTGTTTTTATCTCTCTATAACAAAACAGCTTAAGGCCCGGAGAAATTAAAGTAAATTCGTGGGTGGGTATGGAAAATCGTGGCCGGATAAATATAGACACATTGTGTCACATTTAAAGCTGATTAAATGTCGGTGTAGGTGAGCGGCGGCGGGGTGAGGGTAGCGATCTCGAAAGGACCCGTAAAGAGGTTCAATGCCCACTTATTGAATATACACCGGCGTTCGTAAATCTATCGGCGACTAATACTACGTGCGCTGCGAGACCGATTCACCTTCGGTCCTTCATCGAGGATATTCGAGCCTCGCGCCCGATCCGACTCGAATTTCCGGTTTCCATTGTCCCTCCTCCGCCCATCCCCCTACCACCTCTTCGCTGCCCTCGCTGCTTTTGTCTTTTGTCTCTCCTACGGAGCGACTTTTTCTTATTCCGCGCCCCCTTTCTTTATTCTTCCCTTCTACTCCTCCTCCACCCACCCACCCGCCCATTCCCCCGTCGCCGCTGTTTATGCGCGCCCGGCTTCTTTTACATCCTCTCGTCGGCGACTCTTTCGCCGTGCCCTACTGTCGACGATAGAATCGCACCGATTTTCAACTCTAGATTGTAAGCGAGACTTACAATCCTCTTCCTCCGTCTACGTGTATCAAGTTGTTTCTTCGTCGGTCTGCGTGGGCGTATATTCTTCGCCCTCCGCACTTACGTCTGTTTCCGTCGCTCGGCTTCCAGGGAATGCCGCGCTTTTCTCGAAATTTTGATCCCCGGCCCCGAATGCCCATACCTCCCCCCCCACGTCCCCCCGCTCCAACCCTCCCACCGTCCGACGCACTCGCACCCACTCACACGGCCACCGCCAACCATCAACCAGCTGCCTGCTTATGCATGCGCACGTTATAACTGTAGACTTTATCAACACTATAATAATTAATGGCACGGGACCGCTATAAATTCACCTAGAAAACTTAATATAGACAAAATATATCACTACGGAGTATATTGGAGCCGCGATAATTCATGGGATAAAGACGTCATACTTTTTCAAAAGAGTCCCCCGGCTCGTCGAACATCCGGCAGATTAAAAATCTCCTCGAAAGTCAATAATAATAGAATTACAATATTGCCCTCATTATCCGCGCACTCACTCCCCGTGAATAATTATTATAGATAAACACGATGAAGCTCATGTATATTCATGTGGGCTCCCCTTATCTTGACTCGCAATTTATATTAACATTTTTACGTTCAATCACGCATGCATACAGCCATGCCTGTGCACGTATTACTGTTCAATGCGCAGTTTTATAATAATTGAGCAAGTTGTAACGCCGAAAGATTCGAATTGTAAGAACAAGCGGGAACAACGTCTACGTTTAAATGCCCGTACACAATACGCAACAGCATTTACACGCGATTGCGTTTCGAACTTTTTATAACTATATAATTTCATGCAAAGGAGAAAGCTTTTATTGCTGAATAACGCATAATACAGTAATAAAGCGTGATATATCGTTAGAGCGGTGGGTGGGACGGTGGGAGGGTGGGAGGAGGGAGAAAAGAAAAGAAAAAGAAAACATGAAATGAATAATTGAGACGATAATTTGAGAGAAAATCTAATTTATTGTAAGGGAGTGGGGTGGGGGAGGGGGAAAGAAGAAGAAAAAAAGTCGCTTAAAATGCCGAGGATCGCGAAGGGGCGTAATTAATTAGTCGACAAGGGAGAAGATTCAATGTCAGCCACACCGAATGAAAAGTATTTCTAAGTCGTTGAACCTCTCCTCGAGGTTTAACTTAAACTCGAACCAGTTTAACTAAGGATACTGCAGACACTGAGCCACCTACTTTTGGCCTGTCAGCCGAGCCGTGCAACATGACCGAATCGCACTCCTTTCCAGATGAAAAAGAAACCCGAGCCGTGGCAGATGCCGGCAATTGAGATGCAAATTCCCTTGGCTCGGTGAATTCCGTGTCGAATCGTCTGATTAAAAACTTTAAATAAGGGAAACATTATAAAGTCCGAGAGAGCGCGTGCAAATTTCCCTTGGATCACGATTCCATCATCATTATGATGATGATGATGATGGTGGTGGTGGTGGTGGCGGTGGTGTGATGATGATGATGATGATGATGATGATAGGAGAATCCATAAGAAATCCAATGGCCGAGTGGGAGGTGAAATCGAGCCCCAATAACGTCGTATCTAAGTGATTTTTTTTTTGTCCCTCCCTCCCTCCGTCCGGCCCTCGGTCCCCCGCGCCAGCCATACCCCACGCGCCGAGTGAAAACTAGTTGGCGGGAATGAAGAATTACGAGAAGCCAGGAGGAAGTCACAATGACGTCGGGATTACGCATCCATCAATGTATTGCGCGGTGAGCGAAAGAGTTACAAGCGTAAGGAAAAAAAATATCGAAGTGATTACAATCCCTTAAACACGAGTCGGGGCCGGCTAATCGAGCGCACAGTCAGGCCTTGATTATGATTAATCAGCCCGGGGATTGACTCGGCCGATTATTACAGCCTTGGGTTACGTGCGCGCATGCGCGCACCTCGCCAGACCCTGGCAGCCGAAGGTATCCGCGTAGAGGAGATAGAGCGCCGAGAGAGGAAATCTGAGATGGACGAGGTATCGTTCGTGTTGTGATTAATGCTCCCGATCGAGAGCCCTTGCTTTTCGGACCCTTCGGCTCTCTCTCTCTCTCTCTCTCTCTCTCTCTCCCCTTTATCCCCATCTTCCTCCTCCGCCTCTTCCTCCTCCTCCTCCTACTCTTTCTCGCTATTCTATCTTCCCACTCAGGCACTCGATCAAAAAAAAAAAAAAAAAAAAACACGCTTTCTATTATTGAGTCGAATGAAATATTGAATTATGTGACTCTGACTTGGGAGCAGAGAAGACAGAGCCTATTTTCTTCGGGTAGACTTAGCTCTGCATTTTCAAAACACTTAATCACTTATTTAATTTGCCCATAAATTTCATTTACAATTATTTTTATCATATTTTAATAAGAAATATTTAAAAGGCGTTGTTGCTCGAATTTCGATTACTTCGTCGTCCGTGTACCTAACCTTACTTAACCCTAATTTAATCAGAAGCTATAATTTATTTAAACCATTCACGAGATTCGAATATCTGATGTCGATTGTTCCTTATGCTTTAGTTGAAGAGATCTTTTGAATTTTATGACGAATTTAGATCGGATCCGACAATGTCTCTCTATAATAAATAAAATTGCAATTTCGCTGCGAAACTCATTGGGTATAGAAATTTTAGAAATTTTATTTCCATTTTCTCGCTTTATTATCATTCACGTATTGAGAGAGAATATATATATATATATATAAATGTCCAGAAGATCGCAAGTTCGTATCTGTAGGAGTCGGGCCTTCGATCCTCCGGAGGAGACGTTTTATTTTCTTGTGTTATTGCGAAGGTAAACTAGTAATTTGCAACTTCTTACTGAGGCTTCGATCTGCTTTATGGTTTAGGTTGTTCAGAATGTCGTAAAACGATCACTTACAGCGTGTACACCCTTTTAACTTTGTAAATTGAACCCAAGATTTTTATAATAAGACATGCGAGCGAGAACTTAATATTTATTATTATGAATTTAACTTGTCAATAGTACTTTATTGCTCTCGACATAAGGATTATTAAATGAATAAGAATGTAGGTTACCTTTTCGACGCTTCAGAATAAATTTCAGCATATTTTTCTATATTTACAATTAAAATTGACAAGATCCAGAGCCAACGGATAAATATAAGACTTTCCATTACAAGACGATCCATCAGAATCACTTGGAATTACTCTATTGTTGCACGTTTACGAACGAAATGCACGAGGAACGTAAATTTTTATTAAAAATTACATTACAACACGTTATGATACTTAATTAATAATAAATCGTGAGAAAAGGTAACGTGTCGTTTATTATTATTGTTATCGTTGTTATTGGGTTTTGCAGTAGGAGGGCAAAAAAAAAATGGCGAGGTGAGATGATTTTTCGAAATAAACAAGATTTTTAAGCGAATGGCCAGCAGAATTTTAATTATTGTAATTTATCATGCCAATTACTAGAGTCGGGAGGGCAAAAGGATAAAATTAATGTATATTGTGCGGAGTAATTTAATTATGTCGGTTAAAATTGATAAGAGAGGTAAAGGTAAAAAAGCAATAAGGAACGACTTGTCTCTTTATTTGTCCGTAATTCGATAAGGAAGGCTTATTCTCTAGCCGAAAATCTTGAGGATAATTATTCGTTAAGAGTCGTGTAAGGTTGACGCTCGGGACGGAGAGGGAGGACAAGGAGGAGAAGGAGGAGCAGAAGGAGGATGAGGAGGAGGAGGAGGAGGAGGAGGGGGTTTGGTGCCGGTCCGTCCGATGGAATGAAGCAATTATGGAAAGCCGCTGGATCGTACTCGGGCCGCATATTCGATCGTGAGGAAAGTGAGACGCGAGCGAGCCCAGCATCCCAGGATCGCGAGCCCAGCATCGTCGGCCTCGCGAGAGCGGCCGACTATGGTAGGCAGGCTCGTGTTTTTAAAATGTCGATAATACGGGCTCAGGACGGGTAATTAAGTGGCGATAGGGAAGCAATAGCCGGACAATGTAAAAACATATATTATATAAAGAGGGCATTGGGTGGATTTGTTGGCGTGAAAGTGGTGCTGATGGGAAGTAGTCGTGGCCAGGGGTAGAGGGGTTGGGGGGTCGAGGTTGTCGAGGTTATCGGGGGGAGCGACATTCCCGAGTGAGCGCGTCAGATCGATCATGTCGGATCTCGTGACGGATTCGAATCGAAATCGGGGGGGACCAGTTCGGGAGCCTGTCCGTGGCTACTGGTGCTGTCGGGGCGGGTGGGGGTGGGGGGCTCCCTCGGCCGAAGACACGGCGGCGCGCACGGGCTCGTTCGGCCGCCTAATTAATTCGTAAAATTTATCTCGAGCATCCAGGACAAGCTACGATAAGGCTCGTGTTCTCAATATTCATTTATCGCACCCTGAATAGAATATTAATTAAACGCGCTGCGCTTTCCCCTGAACACGCGTATTATTTTACACGAGCTTCCTTCTCGGCGTCTCCCCCCACCCCCCGTTCAACCTTCCCTCCTTTCTCTTTTTTACCTGACATAGCCGCCGCCACCGCCATTGCAGACTCCGTTCACCCCCCCCATCCCTCCCACCCTCGCCGTCATCCAACGGTGCGCGCTCTTCCTGTATTTTCCAATCCCTGAAAGGAATTCCAGTTCGACGGGACTTTTATTTCATCAGAGCTCTCCCCCCCCCCCCGCCAATCATTTTCCTACCTACGAAGATTTCATTTCTCCTCTCACGGCTCTATCCTCCTTATCGATTTCTTATCATAATTAACCTCGCGCTAGACTATTTTTCGCAGCTTTCCTCCCAAAGCCCTAATTATTCCAAGAGTATCTAAGAGTTCGCTTCTACTTTCAATGTCGCGTTTCCGACACTCCGTTCCGATTATCCAATGGTCCAAACAATAATAAACCCCCGCGGTAATAAGACTAAAGTTAGACGCTGGTATTTCACATTTATACAGGATTTTATTACGGTCGTGAACTCATTCATTTTTTCTCTGATTACGAATGAATTTCATTCGATCGAGGTTAATATTTGTGCTTTATCAGTGATCGGCTGTGAGGAGTGAGTGAGTGGGAACAGCGGATAGAACCATTAATTACTTCGGGCGAATGAACTGCTAATACGTATTTATGGGAGCCGAGGTCAAGTTTGAGGGTATTCGTGTTTTTCCTGGAAAGTCGAGGGCCGTGCGGACATTAACGTTTTCCTGGGGCCGAAAGTTTCGTCGTAAAACATCCCAAGAGCAAAAACAAGAAAATAAAAAATTGGCAACAGTGGCAGGGACAACGGCGCGGGAATTAAAAAAGCTCCCGAGAAGATCCCGATAGAGCGCGATTAACGCCAGCCGATGCAATAAATAAGCCTCGGCTGAAGCTTGTTGGTGGCATGGAGGGGAGTTGGGGTGGGGGAGGGGGGACAGAAATTAATGGGACACGTAGGCCGCGGTGCTCGTCAGGCCCCGATCGGCACAATACCTACGAGAGGAGTGGAGGGGAGATTCATTGAGCCACGTGCCGCCTTTGTGCACCGTTCCTCATCCTCCTCCTACACCCGCCACCTCACCCGACGGTTGCCGTTATCGGCTGCGGGTCGCGCGCGCGCGCGCGCGCTTTCCGTTTCCATCCACCGGCCCGGACACCCACGTAATGCCGCCGTAGCCGCCACCGCCACCACCACCGCCAACATCCCTTCCCGGCTCGAAAAGGACTCCTGGTAACGCGTACTCCTCCTCGGTCTGTCTTCTTTGCAAGGCGTCAAGCGGTTTTTTTCTCTCTTTTTTTTTTTTTTTTTGTTTTGTTGAGAAAGCAATTATTCCGACGTTGCGACGGTAGCGCGGACGTGAGCGTGACCGCTTGGTTGTTTCAGTCCGGCTCATTGTCATGCTAATATCATTAATACAAGTGCTTCAAAGACTTCTCTGCTCGCGATTGGCGTCGGAATAAAAGCGAACGCCACTTTACCGGAATTTCATCTCCTGTACCGGCACAACTGGCACATACGTAACCACGACTTGGAACGCCAGCACCACGACGAACATTGTATAAGAATCCAAACGATATTTATCGTCTCGCGGACGGTGGTCCTTTATGTACTTGTCTCTCTCTCTCTCTCTCTCTCTCTCACCCGCGACCAGCGACTCGCTAAAAACGTAACTAATGTAGACACGCGCCACGAGTTGTTCACCAATGCTCAAGTTATTCGTACAGATTTCAAAGCTCCAATGGACTATAGGAAAGAAACGATTGCCGAGCAGCTTTCGATAGCTTGAGAGTGAAATTATTCGAATGGCCGCGTACGCCGTCGTTGATGTGTGCGTGAGCCTGGAATGCCCGTTTAGAAAACGCATCCCGCGCCTCTACTGGAATAAATGCTGAATTTCGAATTTCGAAACCTCTCCCTCCCCCCCCGCCCCGCCCACCACTCTCCGGCAAACTCCGACTAGTTATTATATTATATTTCGCGCGGCTTCGTTTCGCAACTATTCGCAAATATTCGCCTGTAATCCTTACGTCGACTTTAACGCGCATTGGGTTACTTCCAGCGAGATCCGCATTTCCCGTTCCTGCACTATTGTGACATTATCATACTTTTAGACAAAACGTACGCAGCCCGAGCTACAATTTATTAAAAGAAAAAAATTAAATTCCTCGTAGACTAGCCTCTTTATACCTTCCACTTGCCTTACGAAATTATGATTTTTAAAATTAATTATTACGAAGTTAACCCCAATGAGGCGTAAATTATACGCGGCCGGGGAGCGAAGTCACTTCAAAAACTCATATCGAGCCCGGCGAGGAGGTAACGAGAAGAAAAAAAAAAAAAAAAAGAACGTCGGAAGCCGTAATAAATATAAAACAAAACGAAAGAAGAAGAAGAAGAAGAAGAAGAAGAAGAAGAAGAAAAAAGAAAAGAAAAAAGAATAAAATTACACGAAAACGTAGGACGATTAAGGCCGTTCCAAATGCATTTAAGAGGTGAGAAGGGAAAAAAATGCAAACGAAATTGCTCTCGGCTGCTTATTATTCATATCGCGCGCGAGTCTAAGCGCGAGTATCACGCGATCGATGCTGCACAGGCTCACGGGCTCGTACTACGAACGTATTTCCGTTTACGAAATACGAAATCCGCGGACGAGACGCGGAAGTACAGTACTTGCTCGGCCAGCTAAAGGGAGAAAGATGCGCGGAAAGAGAGATCGCGACTGAGAAGCGTTGATGTGCGGCGGGGGGAGGGGGAGGAATACAGTCCCGCAAAGGGATATACATTGCAGCTGGTAAAATGACGGCGTGACTAATGGGGCCGAGGTGGAGGAGGGAAGGGTGGACCGCCGGTACAAGTTATCGGGGCTACCCCGGCGACCAAGTTGATCGAGAGGGAGGGACGAGTGAGTCCGAGATCGGGATCGCCGATTCGACTCGCGGCTCATCGAGACGTCCTCCGGGAGTCGCGGCCGTATCCAATTGCTCTTGGACTGCTACCACGAGGCTGGCGAAGGGACGTCAGTTGGCGTCGAGCTGGTAAATAAAGCTGATGCTGTTGGCACTCGGGGTCGGGGTAGGGGAGGGTGGGGGCTATGACGAGGAGGAGGAGGAGGAGGATGAGGATGAGGATGAGGATGAGGATGAGGAGAGGTAGTGACCGATTATGCCTTTTGGATCCGTAAACTCTTATTAGTGCTTCTCGTACGCGAGGGTAATGGGACGTCGGGTGCAAGGGGCGGGGCGGGGCGGGGGGCAGGAGGATGAAGATCGAGGTTGATGATAACGCGTCTCTTCGTGAATCTTCGTTTTGTCGCCGCGATTATTTTAATTGCATCAACTCGGAATGGCTCGATTGACCGGCGTCTTCTCTTCCTCCCTCCGCCCCTCCGCCACAGGACGCGAATGTCCTTGTCCATTCGTCGAATTTCAGCTCCGCTAAGTACTCCATCATCAGCCGTAGATAATGCCATCCGATCCTCGCGCATTATATAAATACAGTCCTAATTCGTCATTAATTCGGACTCTCCCACTTCATGAACGTGTACGTTCGTTGCGATCGTTAGAACTCGTTGCTCTTCCCCGCCCCCGTCCCTCGCATTGTCACGGAATTCCACCGATCTAAAGCAGAAAGAGAAATGAAAATAAAAGAAAGGAAAAGAAATGCAAAGAAAAGAAAGGAAAAGAAAAAAAACATAAGACCAATTTATTAGTCTTCGTTTTCCTTTACCCGTACATCTACTCAATAAATTTGAGGAGCTTCGCCTTGTCCAGGTGAGCAAGGAATACCCATACACTCGTGTGCGATATTATATTCGACTTTAAAATGTTCCGTTAAAGCATCTGCGTATTAAATTTCGTAAAAAATTATTTAAGGACTTGTCATCGGTTATTGTTATTTACGGATTTAGAATTACTCTGACAAAAGCGGAAAATATATTTTGATCGCGGCGCCCGATCAAAGATCCGTATCTTTAATCAAGGGGAAATAATAATATTATATTCTCGGCGTCGATATTATTATGAAATAAACTTATGAGTGAATTAATGAGCGAAATATTTAAAAATACGATCGTTAAAATAAAATTCAGCTGCACCTTGTATTCCAATTTATTTTATTACCTTTTGAATAAACATATTCTTTTTTATAAGAAAGTTCTTTAAACTCAACATTGACACGTGATAATTATAATAACTTCAAATCGTCTTTTTAATAATGTATTTAAACGCTCTGCTCCGTACATTTTACGTAATGATTTATTATAAGAAATTATTTTAATAATACCTTTTTTTATTTCTCAAAAGTGCAACATTTTCTTTAGTCCTGAGTTACACGTAACTTTAACTTAGCAATTCAGTTTATATACATTATATATATATATTTATTATAATTAATTAAATTTTTAAGTGTAGTAATTTATATTTATCGTTTCTCTTTCAATAAAATATTTAGACATTCTTCAATGATATTTTTTGTATGTATTTTATAAATAAATATGAACGGACGTGTCTGAATATCCAAAAGTTTATTTAACTTGTTATTAGTATTTATTTTCTTTATATTTTCTTTAACGGCATTGGAGCTAGTCTATATCTAGTAAACTAATTCTTATATTTATTTGGGGTAATCGCTGTACTGAAATTCTTCATTCGCAGGAACGGGGATCTACATTACCTTATTCGTAATACGAGAGAACTAAAGTAACTCGTTGAGCAAACAGACACGTTGTGCGATCGACTGGGTAAATAATTAACGAAATATCTGAAAAAGTATAATATATAGATATATCAGAGGGCAGGAGTATGGATAGTAAAAAATTGTTTAAAAGTAATTTATTTTTTAGATGCGCGTATACGTATGCGCGCGTAGATATTGTTTCCCACAGGCATTCTGCATTAATAGAGAAGTGTAAATGTAAAGAATATTTATTCAGTATTGTATAACCGAGTGATTCAACCCTTTCATAAAATTATTTGCTGTATCACGAGTGGAAACCTGTTCTCGAAAGTAACGCATGAAAATCTCAGGATTGAAATTTAAAAAGACCAGGTAAGATGTCCGGGGATGCATGAGATTTACATTTCTAATGATATATGTACGTTTCCCGATGAAGAGGCTAAATATTGATATTTCGTGATGATTCTTTGAAATGTAAATTATACAGAAACAATCAATCAATAACTCACTCACATGCAGCCAAGGGACTTGGGACTCTTGTAGATTAAATTAGCCGCCCGTTTCGCTGAACCAATAACCCTTCGCCAGAGCATTCCATTTTAAAATTCACGTACCTTCAAAATTCATCCTACAAATAGATCAATATCTCCTCCCTCGGTTTCACGCTACAACATTGTTTCCTCTCACTTCGCTTACGATAATGTATCTCTCGTGGTATTTTAAGGTATTTTATTTCTTACCCATCCCTATCAAATTACACGTTTTCTAAGGAAATTTATTATACTCCGTATCTTAGAGTTATTTTCATATGCAAACAATATAAGCGTCTTAATAACGTACGGAATTATAGTTCATTAGAAAGGTAATGCCGACATTTGTAATAAAATTGTATTAACTTCAAATAATATACTACGAGGGCTTTAATACACCTATACACGTCGCACCGAATGCGCGAGTACTGCGCGTGTATTGCGTGATTATTTTTTCATAGGGAATATCGAAAAAGCGATAAACGTTTACGTTTCTAATAGCAGGCACTCATCAGTTTCTATATTCAGAGGATTGAAGGAATGAAAGAGTTTCGCCAGTTTCTTCGAATGTGAGAAATAATGAAGAGATGTTAAGTAATAATTGAAAGTGTCTATACCCGAAGGTTGTAACGGGCCTAGAGAGTAAAGAGTAAAGAGTGCAATAAAAAAAAAAAAAAAAAAAAAAAGAAAAGAAACTGTATCGACTAATGAGCTGTGATTTTAGGAGGGAATGCCGCAAGCCGAACCAATACTTGTACGCGCGGAGTGAAGCTACGGTGAAGTACAATGTACCGAGTAATGTGCTAATTACTTTGATAAAGGGTAGCCTGACATTCTCGTTGCACTGGCGATGGTTAGGCGCGCTCGATTTCAATCCGATCCAGTCCGATCCAATCCGATCCAGTCCGATCCAATCCGATCCAATCCATCCACCTCTCGAACCCGTCGACCGCGCTTTCTCGTCCAGGAGTCTCCCCGTTCGAATGGAGTCCCTGGGTAAAGAAAAAAAAGAAAGATAAAAAGAGGAAGAGAAAAAAAAAGAAATATCCGGCGCCGTGTACTGTTGGGAGCTGCCGTCACCTCCCGCCTCTCGTCCCCACCCCCCGCCTCTCGTCCCACTCCCCTCCTCTCGCCCCCCGCCACTCGTCGCCCCCCCCCTCCCGCCATCGCTACCCGATCCCCACCCCAGCCCGCCATCCGGACGGCCGTCCGGATCGAGACCGCCCAACTACCAGCGGCACTCGGGCCTTCGATCCGCGCTACATGCGGAGGAACGAGCGCACTCTCATGTCGGGGGAATTCCAAAAAGAGGATCGACTTATTTGCAAAGCGGTATACGTGCGCGTTTCTCCTTCCCGCCGCTTGCGCAAGTCGCGCGCGACGCAGAACCTGAAAGGACTCCGTGCTAGTGGTCCGTGGTAGTGGTGGTGACGGTGCCGCTGGTGGCGGCCGCGTCCTGGGCGCGCGGGGCGGGGGGCTGTAGAGTGGGGAGGCCACTTTTACGCCACGACCTCGAGTCTCGGCGAATTTTCATTTTCACGACTCGGAGATTTGGATTATCGAGCCACGCATACACGACCTTGGAGGAAATCAAGTTCCCTTCCTGCCCCGCGCCACCCTCCCCGCTAGTGTCAATCGAGTCTAAAATTATCTAAAATTATATCTAGAGGAGCTAGGATATTAGCTCTTAGGGATCGAGAAGGCTATTATTATCTCGTGATTACTGCGAGCCGAAGAAGATTATCCTTGTATGATACTGTAAAAAGCGCTTAATGAGCGGCCAATTTCCTTCGGTTTACCTTTTAAAGGACAAGTGGTGGCCCTGAGCCACTTTCGTTTTATATTTAATTTTGTTTTTTCTTTCGTCCCCTCTAGAGTCACAATAAACTGACCGGTCGAGCGTCTCCTTATCCTTATCAAGTGTCCTCGTTGCCGGCGATGTCTTCTCAGTACGTGCAGAAGCTGCTGCTGCTGCTGTTGCTGCTGCTGCGACTCTCTCTCTCTCTCTCTCTCTCTCTCTCTCTCTCTTTCCCTTCAACCCGTCCACCGAGTCCGTATCAGTGCGAGCGGCTAATCGTCGGAGAACAAAGTTCCCTTGAAACGGCGTCGAAATCGGCCGAATGCCGATAGCCATCGGGTTCGCTTGTAGCGTATAAGGGGCGAGGAGCGAGTACTCGGACGTGCGTAGGCGGGCCACGCGACCAAACGGGTTCCGAGAATCCCCACCACTGCTCGCGTGCGCCGGGCCTTCCCTCTCCCGTGACCACGTCCACGACCGCTTCCACGACCGCTTCCACGACCGCTTCCACGACCGCTTCCACGACCGCTAGCTGGACCGCTTGAACGGCCACTTGTACGACTTCCAGTCGAATATTAAAGAACGTGCTCGGGGATCTACCACGAGGACGAGGATCATGCGCCCGAAGAAGCTCTCGATTCGTGGGTTCTGCGTCTTTTACCTACGACTAATGTAGCGAAAACTTAATCTACCGAGCTTACTTATTATCACCTCCTTCATTCGTTTATGTCGCGCTGACAACGTGCCTATTCACGTCTGCTGTGCTCGCTCAGGAGGCTCAATTATTTATTTTCCTGCGCACCTGACCAAGACTTTTCCTTAATATTCAGTGGCTCGAGGCTTCAGAGCTACTCAAAACCTACCGATCGAGGCTTTTCAATTTTTAATTCGGAGACTAACACCTGCCCAACGCGCAATCGAATCGTATTTACAAATAATTACGAGCTTCGGCTCGCTATTTTCACTTCTTTTTTCTTTTTTTTTTTTCTACGAATATTACGCTATTATTATGAAATATTAAACGATCCTAGTATTCTTCTAATTCTTCTTTTATTATTAATAACGGCAATCCAATACCAAAGTACTCCTTCATTAATACGTGATGTATATTATAATATGTGTCATACACATTTGATTCTCTGGAAATTAATGATTAAAGCGCCCCTTCCTCATTTCGTATCCCCATTCATTATTCAATAAGTTCTGCAAATGGATTGAAAAAGAAAAGAAAATACCAAAAAAAAAAAATGGAATAATTTTCTTTTGTTTTTATTTATACGCGTAATAAATTGAGTGCGAATCAGTAAACACGAGTAAGCTTGAAGTGCATTTAAATAATAAGTAAATACTTAATGGCGTGGGTAAGGTATTTGGTGACGAAGTTATTAATTGATTTGCACGTAAGTAATGAAACGAGCGAAGAAAGGCGAGTGAATTTCATAAAACACGTGACAGGTTAAGCTGTTGTAAATTTCGTTCGATCGGTACTCGTAATATCGAATTTTCGATTAGAATGAAAATATTAATTACAAGAGCTTAGTGTGTGCGGTTAATCGTGGCTTTTCGACACCCGAGTACTTTGTATATGAGTGAAATCCTCGGCAGTCGAGACTTTCGAATGAATTTCCAATCAATGTTTACTCGGCCGGCAACGTTACCTTGAGCTGAGTGATGTAGCTCAGGACGATCGTAATTACGAATCAATTTGCCCATTGTCCCAATCGGCTTCTGGAAAGTCGCGCGTATTATCGAGGATTACGTAAGCGGGGGACGTACTATCCGAGAGCTCGGTTGGTATTGATTGCAGGTCAGTAGGTGAAAGGACGGCCCGCCGGACGAAGTCGCAGCTGTTCTTTATCGTGTCTTCTTGCTCTCGGATTACGAATCGACGTATCGAAAAAGCGAATGAAACGAGC
This sequence comes from Ceratosolen fusciceps, assembly GCA_018883505.1. Lineage (NCBI taxonomy): Eukaryota > Metazoa > Arthropoda > Insecta > Hymenoptera > Agaonidae > Ceratosolen > Ceratosolen fusciceps. Next base: position 7,924,520 of record RCIC01000003.1, on the reverse strand, counting down.
GAGCGGGTGGGGCGAGAGTTGCCTCGACGTATTAACGCAAATAGTCACCTCGTTTAAGAGGCTAGAGGAGTCGCATCCGGTACCAAGGACCGAGGGGAGGGGTACGCGGAGGCGTTTATGGCGCTTGGGGGAGGTGGTGGCTCGATAATTACAAAGAGTCATCGAGCCACGAAAGAATAATTAACGAGCTCGGAGCCGAGAACGAGAAACCGCTTACGCGCCCGGGGATGGCGTAAAAAAAAAAAAAACAAAAAAACAAAAAAAATCAATCCCAGCCAATTGATATTAAAACGGCATCGGTTAAAAAGTTGCCGTTACGAGCCTCCTCGGCCGTATTATCGCGACGAGCGATCCGGGGCTTATTATTAAATTAAAAGCACGGGTCCGGGCGTGGCTGGCGAGGTGCGGGGGCGGCGGGGGTACCGGGCAGAGGGGACTGATAAAGAAAAAGGGAAAAGTAGTAGAACGGAAGGGCCGGGCTCGCGCGTCGTAAAGAAATCGCTTATCTAATTAACGAGCCGGCGGCTATCCGTGGTATCCGTATAGCTGAAACACCCGGAGGAGAGAGAAGGCAACCGCCGTGCGGGGAAGATTTAGAAAAAAATCCCTCAAGGCGTAACGAGTCAATAACGAAGCCGCGCGTGCGATATTATTGTGACGAGTGCGGGGCCGGGCCTTATAAGCGTATGACGTCTCGGGCAATAAAAGCTCCCCGCGGCCCCTCCTCTACCGGCCCAGCATTCGCCACGGTACTCGAATGCCGTCGTCGTCTATTCTCTCTCCTCGACTCGTATCTCTCGCCCTGGCGCGGACGTACATGCGAGATGGCAATCGCTTTCCTCCGCCTCGTATATAACGCGGAGAGCGCTTTTATACTACCGTGGTAGCATTATTATAGCTTATAAATTTCCGTACTCTGTATGCCTTTTTCTTAACTCCCCCGCCTCACCACGGCCCTCCTCGCCCCTTTTCTTTTCTTTTCTTTTATTTTCCTTTCCTTTTTTCATCTCCTCGTTCTTCGTATTCTTCTTCTTCTTCTCCTTCTCCTTCTTCTTCTTCTTCTTCTTCTTCTTCTTCTTCTTCTACTTCTTCTTCTTCTACTTCTTCTTCTTCTTTTTATCCCTTCGCTGCCGCTGCCATTAATTTTTCTCTTGCCTCTTGGCGAGTCCGCCTCCCGCTTTCGTACTTTTATGGGGGAGAGGGGGGTGTCCCGGTTGGCCGTGGCCAAATCTGAAGAGAGATAGGCTTTTTTAACAATTGTTCGAAAAATAAAAAGATTCGTGTCCAACACCGAGCCTCCCCCATTTACAGCCCGTTCATTAAGAAGAGATGAGATAAGAAGCAAGGGGGATGGATCGGGATCGATAGGTTATTGGATGAGGGAAAAAGCTAATTTATGCTTTCCTCGCTCTCGCGAGAGCAGATATGAGCGGGCGATTCAAGTGGAGCCAACGTCGTCCTCGCGCGTACTCCTCGCCTCCGAGGTTCGCCTACCGAAAGAAGCGGATCGCGTGCACCGAGCGCCGAGTCACCGGCAGGCTTCGTCTACCTTTTAAAAGAATTCAAATTTACCGCCTTTCAGCGCCCGCTCGCCCTGGCCAAGAGTTTTACTACCGGGCCCGAGGGAGGGAGGGCCGTGATTTTATTGTCGGCCACGCACCACCATCGCATTACCATCCCCGCGGGATAACGGCATCGCGGCAATTTATGTCTGCCTCCGATAGCCTCGATTTTTCGCTCGTCCGTACCGATAACGACGGCTACCGAGCAGCCGTTTTTAATAGCGAATCCCTATCGAATCATCGATTTGCAAAAAAAAAATCCCACCCTATTACCTTGGGCCGCTGCTACGTGCTTTCACTCATTTTCCGCTCCTTTGCTAAACTCCTTACGATCGGCTTCTGTTGGCTCGCTTACGGCTTTTATTTACGGCTTCCGAGGCATGCGCCTCTCAATCCATCGCGTACCCACTACCGCTCACACTACTACCACTGCCCATCGCATACCCACTGCCGCTACCACTACCACAATACGCGAGATAAGCACATCGAGGACGGAGGGTCGACAAGACAGCTTTGAGGATTAGCTAATTTCCATTGGCATCGAAGCCAAAATGTCCTACCAAACAGAGGGGATTCTGCATTAATGAGCATATCAGTCGCTATGATAAATAAACATAATTGAATTCATCGGTGCTTTTCAATGGAAAGTAAACGATGCCCGGGTCGTTCTTAAGGGCCACATAATTTCTACGCAGTTCATGAAAAATACTTTACAAACCATAAATATCGTGGATCGGCGTGACGGAGGGGCATAAAAAAATTAGTTGGGCGCTGCCGTGGCAGGGGCGGGGAGCGGGCCGGTAGGGAGGATTGGAAACGAAGTAAGTCGAAGATCGGCGGTGAGCGGAGAAACGATTCGAATTACCCGCTCGAGGGGTTCGTGGCACCGCTCGCTTCGTGCTCGCATCGGTACATTAATGTCATTAATGTGCGGTGGACTCGATAGGATCGAGGACGTGCCAATGTCGCTAATCCCTTGTAATTTATTAAGAGGATCGCTCGCGCGTCGATATGAAAGAGGGTGGGTCGGTCGGCGTAGGGGCGGTGGGGGGGGGGGGACGATTGATGCGGAACAAGAGCCGAGCCGTAAAGCGTTAATCATCGTTCAACGGCGTCTCGTCCTGATCATCCGGCGCCGAATGCCTTTCTTACCCGGACACCGAGTCTCAAGGACGCGGTCCTTGATTCACGTCGCCCTGTTAGCCGCGCACCTCCTAACTATTCCTTATTATTCCACGGGTGTCCGCTCGTTTCCCTTTCCTGCGGGGATGTAAGGAAAACTCGGATCGAGTATTTTCTCGAGTATCCTCGTAGATGAGAACGAGCGAGCGGGTCTTAATCGCTAGCCTTAGAATAATGATAAAAATTGTAATACCGACAGCTTATTGGACGGCAGGGGGACATTTTTTGTAATATTTTTCACCTAACAGGTTTACTTCTCATAGAGACGAAATATGCGTTCATTTGCATTCTTCAAGGACTGCCAAGGACTCAAGGATTCGAGGACTGCCGATACTTGAGTCTCTTAATGTTACTTCATAAAGATAATACTGACCTATCGGGATCAATATTATCCCGCAATTGCTTCGATCCACTTCGATCTAGAGTCGATTTTAAAAAATTCTTATCGACATTCAAGCGAATCTTCCCAGTTCTCGTAATTACAAGCACTTTTTTATTATTCAGAAAAATTCCATCGCCTAAATATTACTACATTTACTACTACTATTATTATTATTATTATTATTGTTGTTATTATTATTATTAATATTCCTCCGTAAAAGAATATTCGTTTTAATTAATTCCTCCGAATTTCTGCTAAATTGTATTTTATTTTCAATAGCTAGTGTAAGCCGTGCTTTAAAATGTTATATCTCATTGCTCTACAAGCATAAGGCAACTTGACTAAAAAATATCTCTAGGAAATATTATGTCGTAAAATTTTATTTTGTAATTCTCATAAAAGATTGAAGGAACTTTGGCAAAATACATAGGAATATTGGGGACATAAAAATTCTCATGATATTTATTATACGTCATAAATTACACACTCACAACCCACACGTACATATATTTGTATTTTTTTGTTTTCGTTGTTTATTATTATTATTATTATTTTTATTTTTATTTTTATTTTTATTAAATATTAGTCGTTTAGCGTTTGTAACCACAGATTTTATTACGTACTTTTGTTGACTCTTATTAATAAGGAACAATTAGATTTTATTTCATACATCATATTTTTTATACGTCCACTGACTGCCGGAATAATATTAAATAATTAAAAATTTTATGAGCTGCAGTTCTAGAAGTCATATAGATAATTTTTCTTAAGACTCACCTGCTCTAATAAAATATTACCGACTCGTATATACACGCACATGTAGATATATATATATATATATCTGTACATGATTATCCCAGGACAAATATAGCTATTTGTAATAAAAAACTTCCCCTCCCCCAATTAAACTCACAATTTATTATATAATATGTACGTATAAAATTAATCAAAGCGGTGATATAATTGGCGATTTGAGGAAAATAAAAATATCCAATTATGCGAGCATATTTTTATACTTATAACGAATGACACGTAATGTTAGATGTAATATGTCACTTACACTGTATTGAGCGGTTTCGAATATTTTCTAGTACTACGTGTCACAGGAATAAAAAGAGAGCCAATGAAAAGAGTTTTCTCCCAATAAGAATCGCTCGAATGTTGAAATTATAATAAAATCAAAAATTATAATTTAAAACCCGCTCGCGAATACGGGAAAACAATATTGTAACAATAAATTTACATGAATAATCGTTTTATTGAAATAATCCGCTATGTGAATATGAAATCAAGAGGATTTCTCCGCTATTGTATATTGACATCGTTAGATCAATAACAAAATCATACTTTCGCGCGGCATGAATCTTCGTGCGAGAGAAATGACATGCGATACTTGTACATTTGCACATTTGCACCTCGACAAATGAGAAATAAGAAAGCCAGAGTTGCCGATAATCATAATGAACTTGCATCTCTGATGTAATTATCGAGAAATGGATTTTGGGAGTATACTTCAAGTACGGACAATACTTTTCTTCAGCTTATTAAAACTCTCTATCCTTTACGTTATAATAATTATCAGCTACGACATTAATTTCTTTATGAATAACGTTTCATTGATACAAATGTTCGACCAATATCAATATTTCAACCACTCGCTCTCTCTCTCTCTCTCTCTCTCTCTAACTATCTGAAATACATTGAAATTAATTTAATAAATGTTCAATAACTTAATTGAGTATTTTAATCTCAAGCTTCTCAAGCGGTTTATTTACACCGGAGAAAAACAAAACGGAAGCACTAAAAGTCTTTTCTTACTTAAACTTGTATTATAATCTGACCTATAAAAATGTTGATATATCACTTCGGGAAGTAATGCATAAACCTGAATTTGTAATTTTGTATACTTTTGAAAGTGTTGAGAAAATTTGTTAATTTAAAATATTATGAAAATTCATATTCTCTTGGAAATGTTCAATTAAAAATTTGTAATAATCTCTTGGTATAATTAGTAATAAATCTCACGTGATATTATCATTTATAATATGATAATTTATAACTATTTAAACTACAAACCAGGCGACTTTTTATTTCCACAATTCGTACTTTCTAATATCGTGGAAACAGATAACATTTTCGATTTAATTACTAAACTCTTTACGTATAAAACACGGAATAAGCTAATGATAATTGATAATGAAAACTTAAATCATATAAAATATTTCAACTACCGATATAACCCTTCAATTTCAAAAGCAGATAGCTTTATTAGTCGAAGACTTTTTCCAGAATATAAAAACGATATAGTTATTCAACTATATTTTGGTTTTCTTTAACTATTATGTACTGTATGAAAATAATAAATTTTCAAATTAATTAAACATTTCCGTTTCCTATAAATGAATTCTTCAACGAATTAATTCTACGTTGTTTTATATGATTGATTTATTATGTCTTGAGTTTAGAAAACATGTTGATGATCACACCCATTGCCATACATGGGAGATGCGAGACACTCTTAATAGAAATTATCAAAAGACATAATCGATTATTTGGTTAACGGTATCTGATATAAAATCGTAAACAATTAACAAGTACGAAATCCGCTCGAATTAAACAAATCTAATTTCACGTTAAAGTAGCGCAGACCTTATTTTGCTAGTTCAAAAACTTTGTACTCGAAAGCAGAAGTTGTCCAATATGGCGAACTTACTTACTTTCATTTTACTTTGTATTGTAATTAATAGTTCTAAATTTAAATGGATTGCATTAATGCGTTTTTTCTTCTAGAGCAGTAAATTAAGATATTCTCCCGTTTCATCTGCATCGAAACATGAAATAATATCACTGGCATAAAATATAATGATTTCACGTTTTGCATATTTTCGTTTTTTAAATGAAAATGTGGAAATTCCCCCGGACAATTAATAAATTTCGATTAATAAAACGATGAATTCCAAGTACCATATAAAGTGACATGGAAATCCAAACAATTAAAAGCTCTTTACAGAATGTTAAAAATTTAGAAAATATTTTATTCCTTCACTTCTTACTATAAAATGCTACAGAATTACTTTATTAATTAGAGGATACTATGAAATACTAGTTGTCATTGACAACTTATCTTTTGATTATACCGCAATAATTGTTAACAATAATTTCAATGATATAAATTAGCTTGATGAAATAATGCAAGATAAACTCAATGGTCTGTAATTTTGTAAAACCAATAGAATTTGCTTTTAATATAGCGATATAACTATTATTAAGAAAAGAAAAACGAATCAATTAATTAATTTGATGCTGCGCAGTGTGATTAAATGCAATTGAAGTTCTTAAAGTTCTGAAGGCAGATAAATGTATAGATATTATTCGTAAAAAACTTTGCAGATTCTCATTTAAGAAACAAGTAGGATACAAGTTCAGTCTTTGCTACGAGATCTTGTTTCCTCTCTAAGTTCGAAAACAATTTTGGACATTGGCTGTGTCTAAATCTGATCGACATCTCATTTAAAGTTAAAAGTACGCATAGTAAATGACGATAATGTCACTGAAAGGCCTTAAGCACGTAATTACATTAAATTAAATATATATGTACATATATATATATGCGTGTTCCTATGTGATTAATAAAGTTAGCGTATCAAAAGTTCTTAACAATCACGGTAGGTGTACGTTAATTAAGAACACATAGTCCGTTTTTATAACAATATACAAGATTAATTTTCATGATCGATGCTATATATACTGGAAAAAAGTACGTCGATATTGTAAAATTAACAAACTCATTTCAAACGAGATAATAACGTTAAGAGCCTATGGAATTGTGAGAAATTGAATTTTGATCGTGGAAACCAGTATTCAAAAAAAATTCTTTTATATTTAATGTAATAATAATTTCACGTATTAAATAAATTAAATTTCAATGCTTTTAATGGGCACCACTTGACTTATTAATAATACGTATTTTATTCATTAAAACTAGAGTTATTGACGCTTGGGAATCTAGAAACGACATCCGAGAGATCCTGCAGCTACGAGAATGTTAATTATATAAGATTGAATTTAGTATGGAGTTGAGGGTAAAAAATGAGTTTAATAAGGGATATTCGTGAGCGGGGTATACCGGAATACAATTAATCAAATCGAACAATTACGAAAGTCAAATGTCATAATCAAATGCCAGCCTCGACTTCGTAATTATGATAAAATAAAGGAGAGGCGATCGTATGAAACGCAGCCCCGGGATTATAATTTAAGGATTTTCAGTGACACTTACGCGCTTACGTGCGAAACCGTGTCTCTAGTTCGGCCAAGTCTTATTACGTAAGGCTCGAGTCCGTGTGGAGGACTGGCTCGCCCGGAATCCCGTGGATACGCCGCGCGTCCGGGGAAAAAAAACGGTCCTCTGGAGAAACTTCGTCCCTACCGAAACATCCGCCTCTTTACGCATAAAGTCGAGCTTAATAACGGCTATAAACATTCCGATAAGATAAACACGGGTATAACTAATGAAGCATTGGAACGGGCGCGAACCAAGCCGAACGTAACGCGTTACTAACCCTCGCACTCATCAAATTCTCACAAAAAGCTGGTTTTACGATTCCAGAAGGAAGAAGTAGCGGCCGATCGGGGATAATGTTATATCTTTGCAAATGTTCGGCTCCGGGAGCCTCCGATCGATAAGATGCCTTGAACATTAGAAGAATTTGACACCGACCGACATGCAGCTGTATACCTATATACACCAGTTTCCCACTTTCCTATTTCTTTCGTTCTTTCTTTCTTTCTTTCATTCTTATTTTTGCAATTTCATTATCTATTTAAAAGCCTTGGCTATATATTTCTTGAAAAAAAAAAAGAAACGAGTCATGTAAATATTTTATTTTTCGATGTCATAAAACAATTGCAAAATAAAAGTACGTTAACTTAATGGTTTCGCGTTTTCATTGGCTTATTATGAAGCCATCGATTTGCTTTAAAGATTTCTCTTCTCTATTAGGGGAACGTCGTAGCTCTGCTTATAGGCAGGTTTTGGTAAAAATAAGGTTTCCTCGAGTCGATATTCATTAGAGGAGAATGTAAATTACACCGGGGCAGGTTATTTTATATAAATCTATATATATATATATATACATAATTAGTTCCATAGTTGACTCCGTAGTTCAAAAAAAATCGGGCGGAAAATAGAAATCTCTGAAGAAAATAAATGTATTTTATAATATTTTATCCCTTGTATACGAAATCGATAAATCTAGTAGAGCTCGAGCTTTTTCTGGCTCATTCGATATTTTGCATACGCTAATTAATAATAATCTATTAATGTAGTCGGCCCGTAAAACCATGAATCACGTATGAATTATTTTTAGACCAAGTAAGCTACGTTTTCAAGCTTTTGAAATATTAGAAATATTATCCTTTATGATGATGCGTGAAAAATACCGTATGAAAATTATATTTTAAATAGATGATGTTATTTCGCTTTAAGCCATTGGGTTTCCCGTGCGGAGCCGAGTTTTACAATTAACGTCGATCTAACGAGTGAGAGAGCAACGGAGTAAAAATCTTTACTTATCATATATTTTAACAACAACAAGTAATGTTCAGACAGAGGCGAACTTGTAGATCACGCAATACGAGTTTGGTTCTTTAGCTCATTTTAAGAATTACGCCAACTTGATAACATTAAAACTGTCATGGCCATAATTACGTTTACACGTAATTGCGATTATTAATAGCAGCCGGTATCGCCTATACGCCGGTAAATATGCCTATACGCGCGTATACACATCCATACACGTACCTGTACAGAATATCATTTTATTTTTGCCGTGAATTCCTCATTAGAGGTTAAATTAAGTACATCAAAGGGTGTTTTCAGTTCGTACATAATATGCGCGTGTAGGGAGCTGTGGGTGAGAAGATCCGTGTTGAGGATCCGGCACTTGGTGAGCTCTCGCTACGGCATCCCGTCGAACTCGGCGAAAGGCTTCCCCGCTATCGTGATTCAGATAGTCTTTCTCATTTATGTGAGTCTAAGCACAGTATTTGGTTATATGGGTAAATACTGCACTTAAGCTTCCATACGATTTTACCTGGCTCCGCTCATCGGCAATTCTCTCTACATAAATGCATAATACACTCTCTTATACGGAGACACAGAGAGAGACAGTGAGAGAGAGTGAGAGAGAGAGAGAGAGAGAGAGAGAGACAGGGGGGTGTAACGGGGTTGTAATCTTTTGTACGATGACGAGTAGCGCGTGTAAATAGGCTTAATTGTCCGTTAATGCAAGCGAGACTTTAAATGGATTTAACGGAGGTGTTAGTGTTTCCAATATCACGAGAAAGAATAATTGACTATTTTAAATTGGAGGTACATGTTCGGCGGGACATAGTACGAAAATATACAATAAAGTGCATTGTCTTTCTTCCTCAAATACACCCCTAGCGGGGCGAGGGAGGGGGTGATTGTTATTTGTTAAAATTCTTTTCGGAGTATCGATGCGATTCGATTAGTAACAGGGATTCTTTTGATATTTGAAAGTTACGAGATTTTATTTATCGCGGATATTAATAATATTTCAGTGGGCTCCATTTTCAAAAAGTATAATATCAAATCTGATAATATGAATAATTATGAATGTAAAATATTAAATCAATACGTTATATTGAAATTCATTTATGCAGGTGAAAGGGATGAATAAAATATGAAGACATGCAACAACATTGGATTTTTAAAGCAATAAGAGAATAGGAATATTTTGCGAGCCCGATAAACCTTTTTATTTATATATTATCCTACGCTCCCTTATTTTTATTTGTCTTTTATAAAATTAACGTGTACATAAATCTAACGTAATTTAATTTTAATATTACTGAAACGAATTTTTCCCTTATTTTGTTTTTTTTTTCTTTTACTTTTTGTTTTGTTTTTGTTTGTTTGTTTTATGTTTTTTGTTTTGTTCTTTTTTTCCGTTTCCTTTGTCCGTGTAATAAAAGCAACGCTTGTGATTTATACATTTTCATCCGAGTCCAATTACGTATACAATGTTTATTAATACAAGCGAGCTATGTATAAATTTAATAAATAAATTTAAAGGCTAAGTATGAAGTATAAAAAAAAGTCGTATTCAAGATTCAATTCTATCTCTCTATCCGTCTCTCTCTCTCTCTCTCTCTCACACACACACACACACACACACATCTATAAATATATATATATATCATATTTATAAATTCAAGTCTGAGAAATCTACTAGGAGAAATAACAAATGTATTAAATGTTTATGTAACGTCTGTATCAAGCAATACCTTATATCTTATGCATTTCACGGCTCAATTCTATTTTTAGATTATTCAAATACGAAAAAGTGATTTTCTGCGGGTATAAAAATTTTTACGCTGATATCTAAAATTTTAGTGGCATTTCTTACTTTAGCTGAAAGCCAGAGACTGAATTAAAAATTTGATAAATATAAATTCCATTAAGCCGCCGGAATATAATTTACAAATTTTATGCATTTGTGAGAAAGATTAAAAATTCCTTGTGTCGCGAGGGGCATTTATTATTTCTACGAACCCCATTGTTTTCATTAAAAACTTCGGCTCATTTAAATTCTCGTCCATTTATCGAATACAATGTCAATTAGTTCATAGGGAAGCTTGATTTGAAAAACTGTTGGACTTACGACTTCTAAAGCATTTTGAATTATTTTATATTATTATTTTTTTACAATAACGAAATGACGCGAGCGCTTTCATAAAATACGGAATGCCACTCACTCAAATGAAAAGAAAAAACTTTATATGTGTCCACGGGTGATGGTTATGCTTCAGAGCATTCCTGCTAGATCGTTTGGATGAAGTTTGAAAGCGAGGTTTAGGATCTTTAATGTAAGTTGGATAAGTAAACGCTTGAGGGAAAAAAAACGCAAGTACAGAAAAGAAGCTTAACTGCATCGATTTCTTACGAATGCGCTTATCATAAATCGAAATAAGATCAACTGGTTTCCTTATATTATGTTTTCGCAAGATCCGTAATAATTTGGCATTACCGAGATCACGGTTAAAAGTTATAGTTACAGTCCAAAGCATTCTCCCATTGCTTAAGATAATTCGAGTCGAGCCGTTTATTTGTAGAATTCTTTTGTCACAGTGTATTTCCATGTTTAATTACACCGCCGTCGTAAATGGCATTCCAAAGTATTTTTGTTTTCTTACTTTTTTTTTTTTTGAGCGCATAAAAGCTTACATTTTGCGTATTTTATTCGATAATTAATTACGTGCCGACACTAATTGTACAAAATTATAACGTTAAATAATAATTAATTGGGCATTATATATACACACACACACACATATATATATATATATATTATATACGTAAGAAAAAGAGCTATACTTAACTATACGATAATATAGAATATTTATATGGGTAAGAAGGCTCTTTATATAACTCTGGAAGCAATATATAAAGTGTTTATAAACGTACACTTGTATAGAGGTATTAATGCGCCGAGCGGAGTTATTGTAATTTGGTGCTGCTGTGATTGAAGGAAGGCGATATTTCGACGTCGATGGGCAACAATAAATATCATTGTGAGCCTATAGGAAAATAATGGAGAACGATAAGCGCTGTCGGCTATTAAAATAGAATAGCAATGTACGTGTAGCTTTATAAAAAATAAAAATAAAAAAAAATAAAAAAGAAAAAAAAGAAACGGGCGAGTGGTCCGCTCGCGCGAGAAACGCTGTTACGAGAGTAATAATAAAAATATGCCGTTAAGAAGCGCAATGATCGGTAATCCTGGGAAGGTTAACAGCTACTGCCTACACAAGCGAGCGACTACGTCGAATGCAAAATAAGGTTCGTCGTGACCGGGAGTAGTAGCGCAGAGTATAATCGAGCCTCGTCTTCCCCCGCCACTCACCCCCGCCCTCACTCGCTCTCTCTCTCTCTCTCTCTCTCTCTCTCTCTCTCTCTACCTCTCTATCTCTATCTCTATCTCAGCCGCCCACCGCCACCGCCACCGCCACCGCCACCGCCAGCGCCGCCCCCGCCTCCGCCGCTCGCTGCAACAGTTACGCGAGCGAATCGCTTTTCTTTTCATTGGCCGCGGCACTCTCGCCCGGGGGGATTTATCGGCGTGGAGCGAGGGGCCGCCGGTGCCGCGTTTGAATTTCCCGCGAAGAGGCCGTACGCCCCGCGTGACAGCTCGTGCAAATTACGTATTTGTTTTTATGAGGATGGTCACGCAGCAGGGGTGCGGCGCGGGCGGCTGGACCGGGTGCGCGACTCGGCGAGAGGGTGAGGCCGTGGGGCCAGCGGTACTCCGACTGCAGGGGCGTCGGCGGGGACGGGGACGGGGATGGGGTTGGGGGGGGGGATAGCAGTCATTCGCTCTCGGCGGCAATAAAATCCCCGGAGGAATGCCGTCTGATTTCGATTCGCCGGGAGCTGCAAATTCCCCTCCCCTCCCCTCCCCTCACCCCCCGACACACGCAACGCAACACATCGCCCCGCTTACCCGAGCTTATATATAAACATTTCGAGAGTAGATTCGAGCACCGTGCTAAACAATACGTATACCCGTGTCCGTATGTGGTTCGTCTCCCTATTCATTTTTATGCGCTCGCCCGCCAGCTTTAAAGTTCGTTTGCATTCGAAATCATTGAATTCTCGATAGCTCCGCGCTCCTCATAATTTTACGCGAATAAATTTTACGCGACGTTTGATTGCGGTCGCGACTTATTCCTCGACCAAGCCGAACGATCGAACGTCCGATGGTATTCTTTGTTACGAGTTAATGCGTCGGTCAAGTCCCGCTCCTTCCCGCATTGACTTTCCACAAATTTTCCAACATTCGCCACCCACTCGTTCGTCGTAAGAGGAGCCCTCGAGGTAATTCTCAAACACTCGTGACTTACCGCTCTCCCCCTACTCTCTCTCCCCCCCCTGCCCCGCTCCACCGCCGCTACTCCTTCCTCTTATACTATAATCGCTCGTAAATAGCTTTGAATATCTTTAATGCTAATGTAAGCAGCGCAAACGTCCCCTCTAAGGTGATTCGGAAGGAGGGTTGCGGGGTTGGGTGGGTGGGTAGGGGGGGGAGCGCGGATACTATAGCAGAGTAGCACTGTAAAGCAGCGAAAATTATTATTTGTCTTTTGTACTCTTTATGGCTTAATACGGATGCATTAAGAACTTTACTCCCGCCGACTAGACCCTGTATAATAATCGACTTTGATATTTAGCCGGAGGCTTCGCGACCGCATCCACTGGGAGCACGTTATTCCGATCGTATACGCGTGTAGAGACGTGTGCGTCGAAGGAACGGGTAAGGAAGCGGAGAATTAAAAATTAATGAAGCTCGAATGGGAATGTGGGGGCGTGGGCGAGCATGGCCGCTCGATGCGAAACAAGGAGAAAAACCTAACCGAATTAAAGGGAAGCGCGCTCGTTATTTATTACATTATTTTCTTATGTGTAATTAGCGAGTAGGCTCGCGAGCGGCCTCGTTACGACGATTTCCGTACTTTATAAAGGCCGCGAGTCCCTTTTCAATTTATCCCCGAGGCAAAGAAACGATATTGCGACAATACGAATCCTTACATTGGACGTGTAATTATATATTTTCCGGCTGCGAATCCGCACGCGTTAATAATTTCATTGCGTCCGTTAAGGTATCCCGGTCTCCTTACCCTACGAAAGATCCGCCATTAATGCAAGAGGGATACATTGGCCGAGGCTCGCAGACGTAATTGCAAATATAGTTCGCATCCCATCGACGTTTCGTACTCTTCTTTAAGCGGCAACTATAAAGAAATATTATTTTTTAAAGCTTCCCCCTTGGTTATTGGGGTTATTTATGGGGTTGGCAGCCGGCTTCCAATGACGTCACCCAAGGAATACCGAAGCAACAAAGTATTATTAAATACAAAAATTTTCCGAGACCGCGGATCGTTATTTTTATCCTCCTCAATCGCTTAGAATCTCATTGATCCTCAAATGCTCCCAAAATTTTGTCGTTTGAGCTTTCTAATACCCGCGCCGTTTGCAAAATAAGTCTGCATTATGTCTTGAGGCGATGGAAATTCAATGGACAAAATTATTCTGGTATTCATATCAAGGTCGGGCTCTTCGATTTCATTGGATTTGAAAATTCCTTCGACGAGTATTACAAAATCCTGGATGATTTTCAATAATCGGCTCCTCTAACCCCCTAATCGCATTTTAATGTTATTCGGTGTATTTACTTTGTTTTATCCACGCATCATCGACACATCCGGCCTCTTTTGCATACACAGACAATGTCTCATCAATTTCAAATGTATTTTACGTATTCAAAACAATAAAAAGAATAGTGAGTAAAAAGAAATTGCGTAAAGTTGAGTTTATGAAAAATTTATACAATTGATTTTGTAATTTGAAAATTTAGTGTTTATTTAAATTCTTTTTTTTTTACTCAAATAGTTCTTCAAGACTTTCGGTGTAATTAAAACGAGCCTCAGAAACTTTTATTACTTACAATTAATAAATAATCCAACTAACGATTAAACGGGTAAGTTGATTGAATAGCAAAACGATCTTAAAATTACTTTTCATTATACTTTTCAACTTTTATTTACCATTTATCATGGAAATTCCATTTCAGTTTAATCTTTTTAAATTATATCTGATCATTTAAACAAAATATAGTAAAGTGGCTTTAAATATTTTTAAATTTTAGCTTTATTTTCACATAAACGGAAAATCATTATCTGTAATGATAAGCATATTTTGTATGCCCGGTACCTCACTTCAATCTGTAATATGACAGCATTTATCAAAAGCTCGATCTTAGTTGACACAATAAAAAAGCAAAAAAAGTAAAAAATAATAAAAACTTGCATCAGGCGTAGCTTATCTTTTCATATAAATGCAAATAAACTTTTTTAGATTTATAATTATAGAAAACACCTACTATTTCATTGCTTATCGTAAAGATTATTATTTCTAAATCTATGGAAATTTTATTATTTGCCAGGCACTAAATAAATTATAAAGACTTATCTTAATTTACAGGGATAAATTTCTGAATATTATTAATAAAATGAAGAAAAAATAGAAATAAGACGAAAAAACGAAAATTTTCACGCAGTTTTCTACAGATTAATAATAATATTAATAACAGTAATAATAATAATAGTAATAATAATAACATTAATAATAATAATAATAATAATAATAACATTAATAATAATAATAGTAATAATAATAATAGTAATGTAAGTAATAATAATTTTTATCGAGTCCGTCAACGGAATTCAGTTTGAAATATAAAATACGCTGTAGTTTATGCGAATTATTATTATCAATGGAACAAATTGCAGTAAAGATACGAATTTCAAGTTTGACACTTTTTTTTTTTTTTTTTGTAATAAAAAGATATTATATAATATTGTGGCATTGGTAAGAGACTACTTTCTAAAATGTTAAAGCGAGTACTAGAGATATTCAATTAACTAAGGGGAATAACGTGAGTTTAATCGAACAATCGGTCAGATGAAATTAAAATTATCTATCGCCTTCCTGTAAAATAAGCAGTCGGTCGAGCCTTCCATCCTCTTTGTCGATGGCCTTCGGTATAAAATGGAAGCAGATTCGAGGGTCTCGGCAATCGTATTCTCTTCCTACTCTACGAGGCATCTTTAGACAAAGTGACCGACTAACCTCCGCATTTATTAAATAGAGTCCTTGCTTGCGAGCGTCCTTACACGTCCTTCCTGACATGGAAATCAATCCCGGCCTTCGGTCTCCCGTTATTTACAATGTCGGCGAATGCCTTTAGCGGCAAATGAAATATTCCTCCACAACGTGATAATTCTCTCTCCCTCTCCCCCCTCTCTCTCTCTCTCTCTCTCTCTCTCCTGACAGAAATTCTTCTGCCCTTCAGCATCTTCATCTCCTGAACGCAAATGACGCGTTCACACGACACTTTCTCAGCGATGGTTTCGCGCACTGCACGTAATACCGATGGCCCTTCTCGACGTCGAGTGCGTGGGTGTGGCGGTAATAGGAAAAGCCACGTGCGCGGAAACGTGAACGGAGAGAAAATTCAGCCTTTCCATATTAGTATACGTTCCCAAGACTAGTCCCCCTATCTCTCTCTCTCTCTCTCTCTCTCTCTCTCTCTCTCACTCTCTATTGCTTTCTTGGATTCCCCGAGTCCGGTAAGAGTCGTTCGTACTTCGTGGGACTCGACTACTCCTTGGATCATCATTCGATTATCCTTTATCGAGCCCCTACTATTTGAACAAATTTATCAGGTTTTTATCTTGAGCCGCACTTGATTGCCGCTAAAGTAACTGCGCCTCGGAGCCTTCCAGAGATTCTCTCATGCATAAATTAATTATTCACCTACACGTGCATTGAGGCTCACGTGAACGGTACGCCGGCGCGTTAGTCTTCGCTATTCGCGTACAACGACATTCCTGCGTAATATTTATTGACTTTTGACTTTAAACGAACACCGGATAATAATTTAAAAACGCATGTACGTATTACAGGGAAAATCGTTCGCTTATTTAAATAATTCTTAATATTCATTGGGGATACAGATCAATACTAAAATATGGGATAATGACGGAGTTTACCAAAACTTGTCTCGTTTTATTAATTTGAGAAATAAAACTCTCCATTTCCATTTCCGTATACTTATTTATAATGAAAATTTAGTCGAAGGCGTAGGATTAAGTATATAATATAAGCGTAATGTATTATGTCGATCGGTGGATGAAGAGCACAAATGTCCTAATTAGCACGCATGCGTTCATCGTCTTGAAGTTTCGATCCTTTGTCCCATGTCGTCAATCGGGGAAAATTATAAGTAAAACTCGTTGGATATTTATTAGAAAATCGTTAATCGCGCGCACATAACGGACAGGCCCTTGAACGATAAAAATATTTGCAATTCCGCCGTCGCGAGCAGTATCGTTGAGTGAGAGAGAGAGAGAGAGAGAGAGAGAGACAGAGACGGGAAAGTCACGGGTAGATTATTCGATAATTTTTCCTTTGTAAATTCCGCACAAAGGAGCACTTTATTAAAGGTCAATAAATCCGCGCTTAATATTCATGCAGTCGTTAAAATCCATCGGATCCAGCATAACGAGATCAGAACGTTTTGCCGTTTCCCCGGATGGCCGGTACACATGCGCGCCCAGTTCACGTAACAATAACAACAACAACAAAAATAACAACAACGACAGCAACAACAACGACAACAACAACAACAACAACAACAACAATAATAATAATAATAGTAAGAAGAATAATAACACGGCTATATTTATTTCTATTTGTTGCGGGCTCGGGCGCACAAAATGTCCGCCCGTATGCATTATGCATTCGTAGACGTATGCGCGCGCGTATAGGGGAGTAAGTCATGGGCAAGTATGACTTTCACAATAATCCTCGACGTTTCCACGAGACATTTCAATATTTCACGGCCGGGCCCCTCGCGCGGATCTCCTCGGCTGACCGCGAAAATCTTTTACCGGCGATCGAAGCCGGATACCCGCCAGAACTCATATTCCCCGAGACTTCCTAACACTCCGGCTCCGGCTCTTAACTGCCAGCAGCGAATCATCGTCGCGGCACTTGGGAATTCCAGAATGTGACCGGGCGACCGACCGAGCGACCGACCACGTGACCCAACCACCAGCCCCCTCGGTTTTTCTTTTTCTTTCCTTTTCTTTTCTTTTCTTTTCTTTTCTTTTCTTTTTTTTTAAGGGGGTGGGGGGGAATTCGCTCGTTCGCTCGAGGCGCCGCTCCCCGGCCAGATTTATGATCTCTTTGCACACGTATCAAATCGGCAAATGCCTCCACGTGTCTAGCTTTCGGTGTGGTCTACTGGCGGCCGCTCGCAATCCACGCCGTTCGGTTGTATGGGCCGGGCGGAGGGAGCGCGCGGGGCGGGGAGGTGACGTCGAGGTACATCGCGCCACGGCCGCGGTTATTCCTATTAATTCATTTCGCTCTCGGGGCATAATCGCCCTAATGAGTTGATAATCCCGTGAATTATCGCCAATGCCGAATCGGGTATCTGCCTACGGCTGAATCATACGATTCTTATTACGTTTACGCCGTTGCGAAGTTGATAAATCTCCGCTCGTAGATTCAAGGAGATTGACACCGAGGCCGCCGTGTCCATTATCCATACGTTTTCATAAGCATTATGTACCGATACGAAAGCCGATGTGGATATTAAAGGATAATGGGGCTCGAAATTTATCTGCATCAGTAGGCTTTCGTTTGATATTATTAGTCCGGAGTCAATTCCTAGATCGTCGAAGCCCAATAACAAGTGACTCAATCAACCGATCGGAATTATGCCTCAATTGAACTTGGACTCATTGCGCCGATTCCAGCACGAATTTTATAATTAGCTCATTTATATATGTATATGTATATGTATACGTATATTTAATCTAAAGATTTTGTTGTGAATCGATATTAGTGATTGATCGTTGCTGGAAAAAACATTCCCTCCCGCTCTTAATAAGTAAATCTTTAAACGTATCCATTGCATGGCAACGTGTCGTTGTGTGCGCCCTCGTTACCTCAGTACGGTATCGTCGATGTTGCCCGCCGCCGTCAATATTACCTATCAAGTTCTGCTGAAGGACATTTTTCAGTGACCCCTTCCATTATTACTATTTAGCTGTCCGTTAAAGTCATTCTTCATGACACGAGTGCATCGCATTTTTCACGAATTCCACATATTCGCCATTCTTCTCTCGATCGCCAAATATCTCGTGTACAAATTTTCGGCACAATTGCCTCACTAAACGCGTCATTGTCCCTGACATCAGATTATTAATTTCAAATCAACTCTGTTATATTACTACTACTACTACTACTACTATTATTGTTATTATTATTATTATTATTATTATTATTATTATTAGTAGTAGTAGTAGTAGTAGTAGTAGTAGTAGTAGTAGTATCAGTATTATCATTATTATCATTATTGTCATTATTATTATTGTTGTTGTTGTTGTTGTTGTTGTTGTTGTTGTTATTCCGATAAAATTTTCATGGCTACCTATAATTCTCTTATTAATTCTGCATTTCGTATTTACTTATTAGTAATACACCTAATTATCATTATTAATAATGATGTTTATTAAAAAAGTAAACGAGCTGGGTACATAAAATTCGTAATAAGAAACAATTCAGAAATAAAATTAACTTGTTTGGTTTCCTCTATATTCCTTGTATATGTTTAAATAACATGTCGTAAGTACTAATTGAGATTTGACTATTTGCTTCGATATTATCAGATAACTTTCTTATTAATCAATATTCAAAATGGAAAGGACTTTAATAATTCTTCGTCTTTTAATTGCAAAGCTAATGGCATTTCTACGTATTAATGGCCTTCCAGACTTTTAAGAATTAGAATCGTTTTCTTGAAAAGGTATTTTTATTATTACTTTTTTTTTCTTAACAGTGAATTTTCTTTGAACGATCAGTTTTTCTTAAGACCTTTAGTATATTTTGGACTCGACGTTTATTTCGTTAACTGGACTACTTAGAGAAACGCCAGTCTTTATTATGCAAGGAATTTTATTTGTTGAAATTTATCAAAAGTACGAATAATCACGTAAGTCTCGAATTACTATTGTCCCGATAAAGATACGCGGAGAATGCATGATCTATGACAGTATATAAAACTATTTTTTTTTCTTCCAAAGATAAAAAGCGTTAATTACATCATTACACATCGTTAAATGCCTTGCGCATTTACTGTACTCAAAGTAATACCGAAGTGAGCGAGTGAGAAAAAATGTTTACAACATCTTCGCAACAATTACACAGTGGAATTGTATAAATTAATGGCGGATTATCGGCTTCGCAGATGCAGGGAAGATTAATAAACGATTAATCATTCCTCTTGAATGTGATTTTGCATAACCTTTGACTGTTGTTTTTCAGATGGTAGTTTTTATTATCTGCGCATGTAATCTCGTCAATTAATTTGGGTTGTATGCGTCGGGTACACGGATTCAATCATAATTTTATTGTATTCGCGTAGCGCCAGGTTAATAACTTTCTTGTTACTTTGCAGAATAGCAAACTGGTTTCACTCGGGATAGTCTAATGCATCGAACCTGTCGATATCTCCTTTCATGATCTCGTATACGTCGATCCGCCGTACTTCGTATGAGACTGTTTTTAACCTTGTGCAGAAATCTGTAGTTATTCTCGAAGTATCATTTTAAAATTTTTAATAGGATAATATTTTTATTGCTCGCCCGTAATATTATAATAACATTTCGAGTGCTCAGTTTTCGTATGGAAGTGCAATTTTCTGCACTTACGCCTGTATAAGAAAAATCTTTAATGCAAAAGGAATTTATAATTCCGAAGGAATTCCCATGAAAAACACTGAGTTTATACTTCAAGTTCCGTATAAATAAATAATTTAATGAATCTAAATGGAGCTTTAATACGTCTCTTAATGACGTTGTGCAGTTCACGCTATACAATAATAACGTTACTCGAATTACTAATCTTTCGAGCAATCTTTGGTTAATAAAAATCACTACATTAGAGAAAAGTCTGAACTTTATAAAATTTCGACGAAAAATTAAAATTATTTATTTATATTAAAAACAAAATATAATTACGGGAACCCGGCTATCTCTTATCTCGTCGACATTATCTTACTCTTACTTCTTTATTAGAGAATCATAGGGTGTTTCATAGGAAGTTCTGACTTCATTTATAATGGCTCTTATCTTTATCTAAAATTTATAAATACCTGGCCATATAATAATAATTCAGTGTCGGAAAGTATTTATCATAATTTCTGATTAAAAAATCACAGATACGTTCCCGGCACGTATCTACGTTTCAATTATATAAAATATATTCTCAGAAGGTACTTATAAATTTTAGTGTCGCACTTAAGCAATCATGACCTCTCCTCGCTCTAATAATAGCCTATTTTTTATTTTACGCAATGACTGCTCACTTCGAGGGTAATATTTTACATTAAGCTTTTCCTATGTTGAAATTAATCGATAAACAAAGACAATATGGTTGTAAAAATTCAAAGTTTCGCTAAATACGTTGAAGCGAGAGAGAGAGAGAGAGAGAGAGTGAGAGGATGCAATACTGATATAATACGGATACGTTGTTAAGATTAGAAGGATGGTAACGTGGAGGGGAGGGGGAGAGAAGCGGGGAAAATAAAATAAGGGCTTTGAATGACCGGGGACTAACTAACGAGTGCGGAGTTGTTTAATGGGAGCAAAGTAATTTGACTGCGGCCTCGGCAGCGAAATCCGCGCAGGTTCAAGAGCACCGTGAACCTGCCTTTTATTATTTGACCAAGGACTCGTAAGGTATATTTCACGGAGAGAAGATGCGGTGAAAAGAAAAACCCGGAGCTCCTCGCCCATACTCGCCGACTGGCATTTTTATGCCAGTCTCGCTCGCAACAACTGACACAACACAGTTGGACGACTGGGGGCCACGTCCCGACTGTCGCTCCACGCCAATTTACGATGATTCGAATTCCATCGATTGATTTTGTATTCGCACGCCCCCGACCCCTCCACCTCCACCCCGCCCAACTACCCAATAACCCCATACCCGTCCCTCCTCGTCCCGCGACATGATTTTTGGCGTCCGAGAGCCGCTCGCCGGCGATATTCGCTTTAGGCCGACAGACCCGCGAACCCCGTCATGACGCTTATTCCTCCTTTGACTATAACCTATACGCGGACGAACGGTCGGTCGGTGGGTCGGTGGGTCGGTCGGTCGGTCGGTCGGTCGGTCGATTTTCGGCTATTCCGCCGTAAGCTTCCGGCTTTTAATAAAGCGACATCCCCATTCTACGTCTCAAGGTCGACGAGCGAGCGGTCCGGCCTATTTCCCGGACTCGATCTATTCGCGTTGCTCGCGGTACTCGCGGTATTTGACAATAATTAGCCCGTAGTCCCCCCCCCCAACCACCAAGTGTATGATAAACGGAGGATAAGTAGAAATAAATCAGAAATGAATTCGACGTAAAAAAGGCGTAGGGATATAACGGGAAATCGGCCGAGCGCCGAGCATAAAGATTGTTATAAAGTCATTTATCGCGTCGAAAAATTCTCGCATAAAGTTTACGATTTTCAGAATTAAATTTTAATTAAAGCTCCTATCATAAACGTGTACACGGGCAGAGGGGCACACGTACGCGGCCCGATGCGGCTATGTATAGCGTGAAATTTATGCTCTAGCATAATTCGAGCTTACATGCGAGCGTATCCCACGAGCGCTCGTTCGTATCCCACGGCAAAAAAGGGCGAATGTCAAGTGAAATATTCACGGCGCAGCAGATGGCGCTTTTCTAAGAAGAGAAAAGCGCCGTGTCGCCGTGTCGCCGTGTCGCCTTCGTAAAATCACGCCCACTTCGTAAAGCCAAGTCCCCGCGTGGCTTATCGTCCGGCCGAATCGGGCCACGGCTCCCTCTCTCTCTCTCTCTCTCTCTCTCTATCTTTTATTGTTTTTTTTTGTCTTCTTTTTGTCGCCACTTCGAATCTGACGAATGAGTGCGTCGTCTCCGGGCGTCGGGCGGTCGAGTGCCCGATCAACGCATCCTCCCGACTACAAGGCCTCTCTTATTACACCAGCATCGGCCGGCTTACTTGCTTACTTGCTTACTTACTTACTTACTTACTTACTTACTTACTCCCGTATCCTTTCCGCTTTGTCCGAAGCCCCTCGTAAATTCTCTGCCGAAAGCGTATTAGGCTTTATTTAGATCCCATTTATTTGATCATTAGGGCAGAGGAGACTTTTACTCGGTTCCCTCGGCCATTAGTCCATTCGCAGCTCAATTAAAATCACCAGAGCAATTATATTCATCTGTTATTCCTGCTTTTCTTTCTTAATATCTAATACTCCGACGTAGATTGTTTTCATGAATGTCCAAGCACTCGTGGTGCTCAAATTCATCCTTTCAACAATATCCTCCAATACTCAAATACATTTATAGCTCCAATGCAAATCAACGGACAATTATAAATAATTTAAAATTCAATGGATTCAAAATGTTAAATAAGTGTTCAATATCTATGAACCTTACGTTTTATTTCGATTGGTCGATTAATTTTCCAAAGCTACCGGAAAATTGTAACATTTTTCGATCATCCATTAGTTAGTTAGTTTTTTTTTTTTCTTATATTTCCAATCGATCGATCGACGATTGTACTTACGGGATCTCACTCTTACGTAAAATTAATATTTAATTAATAATTTATTCAGTTGAGCGGTAATAAATAAGTGCGTATGGGGAGCATCGGTTTTCATTCGAGTTTGGATTCGAGTTTGGATTCGAGTTCCAATCGATCAGAAATATACAATGACAAGCCAAGGAAAATCTTTAAAGACATGTGCATGTATTTTGAAAGTTATAAACGCGATATAAAGATTCGAGGAGAAGTCGTCTAATCAACTTCAAACTTAACTAACTAGAAAAGTTCGACTTAGAGTCAGATCTTGATTAGACTTTGCTTGGAATCTTCTGGTATTCAATAATGAATCCAGTCACTTGAACTTCATTCCCATAAATCTTGATAATGAAAGAAAAACAGAAATTATTCCGTCATATCTTCAAGCTTAATAACTGTTTAATAGAAAATTTACATTTAATAAATTTTAAGAATTTAATCGCTCCAACTGATGCTCTAAACTCAAAAATCATACCGACTGAGAATGTCTCTTATGTTATTATAAACAAAATTTATTGGAATTTTTAGAGCACAATATTATTCTAATTACCAGATTAAATAAAGTATGATATTCATTTAAGAAATTATATTAGTTATATACTTTATATACTCGATACTACATGAGTGTATATAAAGCCGTTCTTTTTATTTACATGAAATCAGTTTTAAAGCCATTAAATTTAATATTAAGTTTTATTAGAACATTAGACTATGATATACAATCCCGTTAAAATATTAAAATTATCGTTTCATAAAAGATTCGAAGGAAAAAAGGATATTCATAATTGTATTTATACTAATACCTTGGATTGTCCTTAATAACATTAACAAATTTATGCTCCTGCAATTCTATAAATCATATTTTATATTGAATAGAATAAAATATCTGTTATGAAATGATAACTGTTCGTTTTTAAAATAAGAACGTGCTGTAGGAAAGTTGTAGGCTTGGTTCTCTTATTATCTGTCAGCAAATACGCAATAATGTTAGATTAAAATATATAGCTTAATGATGCGGGACTCTTCTATTTAAATATTTTTCAAAGATAATCCGGTGAGTGATGGTAAAAATTTTATTAATAAAAGAAGGAGCAGACCTTCCTACGTAAGCGTAGAGAATGCGATCAAGCATTCGAGCATGTACGCGTATAATTTTCAATTAACTTGAAATGCAAAGCAAATAGTTTAAATGCAATTTCAATATTACCAAGTTGAATTTATAAACTTTGGCTTTACTTCGTAAACTTATTTTCTTTCGGTAAATAATACAAAAGCTTGACGTTAATTTACAAAATTACGTATTGTATTAAAATTTACTCCTGCGTATTTTCAAACTGGGTTACAAATACCCAAGACTCTATGCTAAATCTAAACTTCCTGTGAATATACATATATTCATGAACGCATGTCCTTTATTTCTTTCATTACTATCACCAAGTAATACGTATCTGATCTTAGAAAATTTCCTACAACATTTCCCATGAACTATTTAAGCTTGTTTTTCAAAATAATTCAACCGGTCAAAGTGTAACGTTTTGAAGAGCAATAAGAATAGCGAAGTAAAAGCATTTGAGTTAATATTCCGTCATTTTTATTTACAACGTATCAATAATACATTTGGATCCATCGTTTCTAAAGCCGACTGATTAACGTTGCAGTTCGTAAATAACCCGAGGGTATATTTATTCTCATGATTTTCAGAGAATTTTATAAATTAACTCGTATTTATTACATTATCTTTAATATGATTTAGTTGAAGTGACTTTTATTTCTTATTAAAGTCTCACGGATAATTAGTATTGAGGTCAAAACACGTACATGATGAACGTATATAGTTAGCATGTACGTGGATCTAATGAAATTATAGCTCCGGGTTAATTTACTTTTTCAACTAAATATACGGTCATTGGAAATTCATTATTTACTAATCAGTTGACTGAATAGCTTAAAACATCGGTTTCCAAAGTTTATTTACTTTCTCGTTAGATTTACTAGTTCTTAATATTTCACGCAACACAATACTAAATGCGAATTGCGGGGAAGAAGAGGAAAAGGAATAATGTTAAAAAGTGCATTGAAAAAATTATTTATCGATAGTTATTGTTAAAAATGATTTATATTAATTGGAAGGTGTTGTTAATAGCGGAATATAAGCTTTTTTGTGTACCAAAAGATTATTCGTTCAGGCGTCACAATAAATGGAGCATCGAATTACGAGCAGCATTGAATATTTTTTTTTTTTTTTTTTTTTTTTTACGAAAACGGTCCGGCCTATACGTCTGCTCCTATTTGTTAAAAAGATCATGAATAACATTATTTAAATTTATTCAGTGCATGTATTTTTTTTATTTTTTTTTTTTTTTTTTTTTCTTATTTACTTACTCGTAAAAGTAAAAGATATTGTACTCCTATTACGCGTACGTTTAAATAAGATTGAATTCATAATCTGTTACTGGGAACATAAATTGTAGATCCCGACTGAAACAACTACAGATTCTCTTAAAACGTAAGAGCGAATCGCATAAATATAACCATAGCAAAAGGCCCTTACGAAGGGATCATTGTCAAAAGTGCTTTCTAAGTAAACTGCTTAAAATATAACTGCTTATATATATATATACATATATCTAGAGAATATAATCTTGAGGAAATGAGGTATTTTGTATATTCCATGAAAAATTAATTTCTGCATATTGCGTCAAAGGATTACTTAAAAATATCACCGCACCAAATAAAGATTCATCAATTACAGGTAATTGAATATCTCTATAGTTACGTAAAGTTATTCTTGTAAGAATTTATTTTACTTTATATGATTAAAGTATTGATTATTCTACAAATGATTACGGATAATTGAAATGGGTACTAAATTGAGTATAAGTATTTGTATAACTGTATTAGTGAAAGTATAATTGATATTGCATTTATCGAAATCCCGAATAAAGAAATAAATAAACGGACTATGCTATGTTTATTATTTCATTGATCTAAAATGAAACGAATTTCGAAATAAAATGATGTCGATTAAAAGTGCTTAAAGCGTTCTTACATTTATAAATGATAAATAATCTATTTTTTAATAGTATAACCGTATGGTATACCCAACTGGTTTGCAATAATGTTAAAATTCGCCTGTAGAATCCACTGGCAGATCGTTAAATGATTAAATACGTTAACGAATTTGTATTTTTAGAAGATTTAATGCAACTTGAAATTTTGCTTATTCGTTTGAAATAAAGACGAGGCTCTGTAATCTCGTGAATCGGGTTGAGCGAAAAATTTCGTTATAGATACGAGTCGTAAAAGCAAGTAAAAAAAAAAAAAACATTTGACTCCGATGATTTTGAAGTCGGGGATAAAATTCTTCTGATTTTAATACTTTGGAATTGCGCGCTTTATGCGTAGCATTCATAAATCGAGTCTAAAATATATATTTTATAGCCGCATATCGAGAAGGGCGTATTAAATTTCAGATTCAGAATTATGAATTAACATTAACTCCGCAGTGAGAGTCGCAATCATTATTAGTGTATGTACTAATTTGAAGGAATAAATGCCAAGTAAAAATATTCATGGCACAAAGGCTTGTAAACGTACTGGATTCCGACACCTTGTATGCAGAAAATCGAGTTTGTCCAGTGTAAGCTCGGCCCCGATTATTCTGCTCGATCGTCTCAGGGAGCCGCGCGAAACCGATGCTCGGCAGACGAAGGGGATCGAGTAGGGGATCGAGCAGGGGATCGAGCAGGGGATCGTGATGGGGATAAAGTAGAAGTAAGGTCAGTCCTTACAATTGGTCGTGGTTATTTGAATAGTTTATGGGGAAGGAAGAGCGCGGTAAGAAGGCGGAAGGAAAGCCGCGCGAGCGTCTAATAAGATCGATGCCGACGTTGGGAGGACCGTTGATCGATAATCATCAAGCTCCTCTTTATGATTGTCCTAATAAAGGCATCGGATGCTGGAGCTGAATGTGTCGCCTATGGTGCCGAGCCATGCCAATTAAAATGTGCTAATCCGCTGACGCATTAATTCGCTGTGAGGGAAAAAATAAAGGGGACGACTACGACGGTACTCCCCCCTACACCTACCCCTAACCCTATCCCACCACAACCCAACCCACGGTAAAAACCTACACCAATTTCCCCGGTGATTAAAGCCCATGGACTCGGTGTGTTTTCCTCCGCCGAAACGTCCGAGAAATCGCTGAAAAAGGTCAAGCCGAGCCACCCACGGCCCCGTTGCCGGCCGATATACATAGCGAGAGTCCATCCATTGCTTACATCCCGACACCTCGGGCTCTCTCCTCGGCCCCTCGCCGCCGTACGCTACGAGCGACCCCGTGATACGAGCGCCCTGCGGCCCGCGACGCTAATTGGCTCCTCGGCAATATACCTGCCACGGCTAATAGTCCCATTTACATAGGCGCTGGAATTCGTCGCTCGCGATCTCGATTATCCAGCGGCCGATAACAGGGATACCCGACCGGGACTCCCAACAAGGACTCGCGGTCACAGGAAGGGGATCGGCCATCGAGCATCGGCTGCCCCGCTGAAAATCATTTTACGGGGGGAAACAACGGGCCACTCTACGTTTCGCACTACTTCGACAATTTATGCGGCTTCGACAATTTTATGGACCGAGTGCGCTCGGCCTCTATTTCGCCGATCCCGAACCCCTTGGAAATTCGGAGGGTAAGACCGTCCTCCTAGCCCAATTACCCCGACTTCCTTAGCTTTTACATTGACTTTGCATAGTGGTCGCTAGATCGTCGTGGTCGTAATGGGGATCAATCAATCGTAGTCGCGCGCCAAACGGTAATCCCGAAGTGTGTTAAAGTTATAGGAAATGTCGCCGAGCAAAAGGAAGAAAATCTTCGCTCGGGGATGTGGTAGGAAAGCCGATGGTCGTTTAAACATAAAAACGAGTTTCCAGACTATCGCTCGAGCGCCGGGTCTTCGTGACACTATGAATAAAGCCGCGCGACGACGATTCCATTATTTTTATATCGCGTTTTAATGGAGAGATTCGGCCCAGCGTATCCAGTCAATGTCGTTTCAAATTTACCGTAACTCGACTCCGAGGCTTTCCGTGCATCGCCGAGTGAGACGTAACTCCCGAGACCCACATACGAACGCGATCCCGATACCCTCGAGCTCCCCCCCCCTACCCCGCAACCCATCTCCCCCCCCCCCCATCCCTCACCACCGCTGCGCCGTGCCTCACTATTCCTGTCTACCACCTCTCTCCCCCCCCGCCCCCTCACCGTCATACCTCCAGTAGCTTCAATAGTTTATAACGCGAGCGTTTCCAATCCATCCGTCCGTGCGTCCGCGCCCCCGCCGCCCTTTCCTCCCGCCCACCGGCGCTCCCATCAATGCCTAACGAGAGTAAATTCTTATAGCCTGTTTTGCTTATAATTCGAGCGACGTCTGCACGCTCCGCCTTCAATTGTCTCCAAGCTTTCGTAGAACGGGCGATAAAATTTACGATTAATTGCCGTTATTATCAATTGGGTAACGTTAAAGCTCTCTATCCGATATCGATTTTTAATCTACTGAATCCTAATTAAAGCCTCTCTGCGCAAAGAGGCTCTTCATTTAAAATTCATGGCTTAGAGCGCGAAATAGTGTCCATTATACTTCTGTAAATTTAGCCCACATTAATTTAAGCGCTTTATTAAAACTAAAATAATATAAGATAAATCTAAATCGGGAAAGCACTTATAACAACGGCCATCTGTCTTAGTCATACTTTTTTTATTAGCTGGCACCTTCGGACCTTATTACCGCTCTAGATAATTCTTTAGATTAAAAACGCTTTAGGTCGTTTCGTACGAGCGGCTAAGCAGTGTAATTATACAAAGTTTCGCAAAATTATTCGCGAAGATGAGACGACGGTCCGACATCGCGTCGACACTATTCTCTCGTGAATTTCGTTCGTATTTGGCAATTTGCGATTTCGCAACAATTGGCATCGATCGTTTTACAAGATTAGGACAACATAGGAAAATAAATAATATTCGCTCATCCAGGAAATTCATTATTACGTTAAGAAAATATAGAATTTCTAGATCTCGGGATAGCGATACGTTGAGAGAGAACGTACGTGAAAGCTTTACGAACTACTAGAATTATCATTTATGATTCAAATGATTATTTATATTCGCACTTCCAACAGGAATTATAATATCACGAGCTTAAGCGAGTGTTTGTCTATAATTATAATGATTTAAAATGATTAAATATTTTTTTCATACCTACATTTCACACGCACACACACAACACAGACACTCTCTCTCTCTCTCTCTCTCACACTCACTTTCTGGATTCTTACTAAAGGACAAATAACTTTTTTCAGATAAAATTGCTTAAATTATTCATCTCTTATGTATTTTCCATTGGGTAAAATAAATGACTTTTCATACATAAAATTTTTAACGTCAAAGCATTCGATTCCTGAAAGTTTTAGTGGTCATAAAGGTTTGACCTATATATTTTACTAACGAATTTTTACCTTTAAAAAATTGATTTTATCGATAGAGCATTTCTAGTAAGAGAAATGAAAACTTTTTTTTTACGAATCGTTGACAAGGAAGTAAGTGAGTGTCTTTACTTAACTTTTACTCATTATTATTTACGTGCATATTACGTATTTACAGTAATTCGTAAAAATATATATACTAAAAACCGATACGAAAGCGCCATTTTCCTTTATTCTAAATGTAAATGTCAAGTTATTTATATAAATATCTTTAATGACTTATTTATTAAAGTAAAATTAATTTTCATTACATAATAAGACTTTATTCCTGGTAGTTTCCAACTTTTTCTCTACTAGCTTTTGCTAGAATACAATTTACACAATAAAGTTTAAATGCATCAGATTATCCGACAAGTAACAATTTTTCATAATTATCTTAATAGCGGATACTGAAGCCGAGCCGATCGATGATACAGATTTCGAAACGTATATTTACTTCTAACCGTTGCGGCTTCCTACTGCTTCCGTTTCTCTCTCCTTCTCTTTCTTATTTCTCCCACCCCCCACCCTGCTCTTTTTCGCGCTACATACACAAATTGCTAAATGCTGCTAAACAAATGCCAACTCTATATTTGAAAGTTTATAAGTTCCATCGAATATCTTCGTGAATCGTAGAAACGCGCATAAATAGAGACACAGGCTCGCGCTCGCGTTCGCACATATATATATATATCGTATATATATTTACAAAGGTTAATACGTAGTTGCAAGACACGTCTCGGATAAACTCCAGATCAGCCATTACGTATTAGGTAACGACTTTTATTTCCGATCTTTTGTGTGCAATACGTGGGCGTAGATACGTGCCTGATATTTTACTTGAGTCGTGATACACGTCAATGAGATAAATGAAAGATGATAGAGGATACCGGCGATGACGTATACGCGCGCGCGCGGGCGTGTTAGTGTGCCTATGTGCGGAAAATGGCGTATCCTCCTATTTTCGCGTGGGTTTATCTGCATCTTTCTCTCCGTACCCCTTTTGAATTTATTTGCGTTAATTTGTGAAGCTAATTAATACCTTAGCACGACATTACTCTCCGTCAGTTCTAATTAATATTGTATTTGCATCATTTGCACATTCGTTAGGACCGGGCAGAGTTGGAAAATTAGGATAGACTCGAGAAGGGAGTCGCGGCACAGATACCAAAGTAGCTCGAATATCTATTTTCGTTAAAAATGAAAAACGTATTGAATTTATATGGAAATAAACCGATGGGATTGCATTAATTTAGCCGATTTATCCGAATCTACTTTTAAAATTAATTTTAAATATCGGCAGTTTCGTCGGAGCTGCGTATTTTTAGCGCTGCACAATACGTTGCCGGATAATTTTGCAAATTTAAGAAAAAAAAATAAAAATATAATTTACAGGCATTACAGGTAATTTTTTAGGATTTTTAAGCAGTAAAGTACTTGTAGAATACTCAGTTATTGCCTTATACGGGTAATAAACCGTCGAGAACGCACGAACAATTTTTATTTACTTGCTAAGGTCATTAAAAATTCATTAATAAATTTTCTACGTCTTTTTGCAAACGCTATATTATCATAGAATGTAATAGGTGCATAAATTATTAATTAATAATGTCAACTGCAATAACTCGTTAGAAAATCTTGGGATTAAGCTGAAATTTACTTATCGGCAGGGTAATTTAAAGTATCCGAAAAAAAAACAACGAAAACATATATATAAATAAATAAATAAGTTGGGAAAGTCGGGAGGTAATTGTCTGGATCGTCCGCGCATGCGTAAAGAGCGATAGACGGGTAAGAGACGTATCGTAAGAAAAATTTCGAATCGTAGACGGAAAGGAGTTTAATGTCCGAGGCCCAATGAATGTATCACGTATCTGACGAAAAGTCTTCATTCCATCGATATCGCGCATTCTCCGGAAGGGGAAAATAATTAGCCGACGGTATTTATAAGCGAGGAATATCATCCATTGTCCCAGCGGTCGGCAAAGGGACCGAAAAGATTTCACGGCTCGATAAATTAATGATCGCGCTCCTCGGTCTTTATTTTTTTTTTTCTTTTTTTTCTTTTTCCTCGCGGTTCCTCAGCGTGATACGAGTCCGGTATCCCGTACGGGGATGCGATGCGAGCTAACCAAACAATAATAATAACAATAATAATAACAATAATAATAACAATAATAATAATAACAACAACGGTAATAATAATAATAATAATAATAACAACAACAACGGTAATAATAATAATAATAATAATAATAATACCGACGAGGAGCATCGGCGTATTAGCGTTTATTAATTTATTCTTTATTATCGCTCCGCGCCCATCGATAATCGGCGGGGGAATCTCTGTAATTAGTCGGACGCGCTGTCCGTGCCCGGGGATTTATGCCCTGGCCGCCCCCTCCCCTCCTCCCTCTCTGCCCCTCTGCCCCCGGGCCAAGGCCCGGGCCGGACGCCTACCCCCAACAACTCTTAAGGCCGCTCTACTGCCTCCCCTCACCATGGGCCGACTCCTCATCCTCGATGGACCAGCTTTTTAAGCCGACTGACTCCCAAGTCCTGACATCGAGTGCCCGGGACATTTCGCCGCTGAGTTATTCCCGGCCTTTGTTCCCGGAATACTAAACAGACAACCAGACAACGAGAGTGAGTCCCTTAGCCGTTTTGTTTATTTACCGATACGGGCATTTATCATTCAAAAATTACGGGTTGTTGGGCCGCGACCTTTTGACAAATACCTTCCGAGGCGCTCCGTTATCAGCTAATTACCCGAGGATCGCCCTCGCAAGGCTCTCCCCGCCTCTCTCTCTCTCTCTCTCTCTCTCGCTCTCTCTCTCATTGAATAGTAATTTCTATACGAATAATAACAACGATAACGACGATCGAAAGTCTTTTTCCCCGAAGGCTCGCCGACGATGCTCTGCTGCAGCGGGGAATTCGAGGAGCTCGGGAACACGGCAAAAATTAATTATACCCGCCTAATTTTAAGCGAGCTCACCTCCTAAAACACAAGTACGTTTTTAGAACGTCCTCGCATTGTGATCCAAGTTTATCTTACATTCCCCTGCCCTATTGCATTACAATTTTGCATTCGCATTGCGTAACTACTCCTCGGGGACTTCGGAGCTTAATTTCACTGCATAAGTAAGTGCAGGCCGCGCTTCGTGTAAAAAATTCGGTTTTCCGATGACAACGGCCAAGGATTATTAATCACTCGCATTGAAATATCCTTACTCCCGGCGCGTTATTCAACATTCCGCTTCGACGGAGCGCATAAACCAATCAATTTTAAATACAAATGCAATAAAGCCAATAATTTCTTCTTGCCGTGAGGATTTCTTTTCTTTTGACTGTTTTCTTTTTAGCCAGAAAATATTAACGCTCGCCTATATTACCTTTAATGAAATCATAATTCTTGTTCCTCGAATTCTTTTGCTCGTAATACCGATATACCGTTTTCATAGCAAATACACTCCCCCACCCCCTCGCCCCGCCCCGCCCATACGTGACATCTGCTCGACTTCCTTGCGAGCCAACTCGCAAATTTCTTTTCGAACTTTTAATCCACGCCTTGTGCACGGCCTCTCTACGAATTACCTATTTATACTTTAATATTACCCTCGTGGCGAGTTTTTTCATGCCCATCATATAGATCCGATCGATCTTAATTTCGGATGTTCAACGATGCTTTCGCCAAGTGAATTCAACCCGTTATTACGTAATTTTCAATTACTTTTAATCTCTTCATGTTTTCGCAGACTCTGCGTTACCAATCTTGTAACTTTAAGCTAAACCCCATATTTATAGTCTTTATTATTTACGTGACGTAAATAACTGCTTTTTTTCATCATAATATTTGACAATTCGTTAATACATTTCGGCCAATATATACGTTTTCAAGTAGCAATCATATTTTTCACTATTATCCATTAATACGTATTTTTCTAAAATTATAAATCATCTATTGCATGTATAAATTTTAAATACGTCCAGTCGCTTAGACTTTTTCCGTATTAATTTTTCATAAGCTAATAACTATACGAATGTTGTATACTAAACTTTTCGTCTCTCGAGATTATCAAATTAGTCTTTAATAGTGAAAAACATCCCTTTGAGGGACATTCGAGGACTTATCACTTAAGCATACTAAATATCATTTAGTGGCTTAAATATACGTTATTGTAACGCATATTACATTATTAAGATATTTTATTTAAAAAAAAAAGAAAGGAAGAAAGAAAAAAAGAAAGAAAGAAAGAAATATAATCATAAAAAAGTTAATAAATAAAGAAAAACATAAATAAAGTTTTTAGTTTTGGAATGATCATCGATAACACTTGAAATAAGTTATAATTAATGCTGCTTGAGTAAAAAATTTGTCTTTCAATGTGAAAAAACATCAGATATTAATAAATTGATATTTAATTGATAAAACTTTATATGGGGATTTACGTATAAATTAAAAAATCTAAATTTGTCATTAAGACAGATATGACATTGTAAGTAAAAGGCGCTAGATACAAACTTCTTATTTAGCATTTTAATTATAATTATTTCCCATTTTTCTTCTATATGGAAGATTAAAATTTTTTTAAAAGTCATCTAAAAAATTGCATGATATATGTTATAATTGTTTTCCTTATAAATCAGCGAGCGAGGTTATGCAAGCTGTAGACTTAAGTAGCGAGTAAGTGAAATCTAGCAAGCGGATGTTTGAAGTAAAGCTGTTCGAATAATTATTATTAAAAAGAACTTAAAGAAATTATAATGGGATAAAAAAAAATACATACGGAATTTATGTGATGTGAAAGTTCTTTGAGCTTGTAAGCTATAATATACCTTTAACTAGAAAGAAGTGAGAAATTCTTAGATCGCGATTCGTAAATAGTAAGCGTGCGCAGGGAGCGGGGGCAAGCAATAAATAGTTCTTTAAATAATAATAATAATAATAACAATAATGATAATAATAATACGTAGAGGCTCGCGAGAGGTAATTGATGAATTTGAGGAATAAGGGGAATAAGCATTGTTGGATATTCAATTAGAGGCATCGAGAGGTAAAGTTCGAAGAAAAGCGTCGGTATAGCTCCGGGTATAATAATGGAAAATAAATTTAAGCTATCGATGCATTAAATAGATAAGCCGCTCTCGAGGATCATTTGAATGGGAAGTGTAATTTAAGTTCATAAAAGAAGATGCGCGCGACAGTGGAAGAATCTGCGGAATTGGGCTCGGGTGGAGGACGGACACCTACCTCTCATATTGGAAATTTCTCCTTTGCTCGCTTCATCCTTCATCCTTCATCCTTCATCCTTCATCCTTCATCCTTCAAATGGCTTATCGTCAAGAATGACTTATCGCTTAAACAGCCTCGACAATAGACGGACCTGTAACAGCCTAAATTGAGTCTGTCTTCCCCGCTCTTCCTTCCACCTCCCTCTACCACGTAGGGATCCGCACACGGACAGAGAGAGAGAGAGAGAGAGAGAGAGAGAGAGCAGCAGCAGAGCGGCGGAGCCGCGCAGCTTTTCATTTTCGCGCTCTTTCTCTTCCTTACTCGTATTTCATCCCGAAGAATCCGTTCTCTCGGCCGCGCTCGGGAGAGCTTCTCAAAGGAAGAAGGAGCCTGGTCGGCCGGTTCGTTGCCGGCCGGGCTGTGCCAAGACGGGACGGGGTGGTGCGGAATGGTGGGAGGTAGCGAATGAGAAGGAAAAGGGAGATTTATTAAGGACAAGCAGTGCTTTGCTTATCAAGATATAATCGGGAAGGCTAAAGCCAAAACCTGATACAACGAGTTTCGGGCTAATTATAATTTTCGTATATTCGCCAAGGATGTATTATACCGAATATATTATACCCTTTCGACATTGTTCTCCCATTATGAAATTTCGCAAGTCTTTCATACTCTATGAAAATCATTCAACTTTTTCAATTATCCGGCTTTATTGACTTACTATTGCATCCGCGTATGTATGCCCATACATGCCTACGTAGCTCATACGTATAATATACGTACGTAGCTCGGCCACTTTTCCGGTCTAAGCCTACCCAAAGGGATTTCTAATTATCTATCCGCTTCGTTAAATAACTTCTTCCGTCGTAACTTCGTCAAATAATAAAAATCATAGTTTATTAAATTGCGTAAAAATGTTCTTTATTGCAAGGAGCGTCGTATCTATGAGCCAATATCTATCCTAAATAGGTCTTATTTCTAGAACTGCGGCACTGCGGCTCTTAAGTGGATTAAATACTTTTTGGAAAATTAGATTGGAAAAGTAGATTAAATACTTTAGGTTCAATGAAAGAAAGTGATTCTAATGAATTACGGCTTGCTATTCCATTCTAAAGTTATTTTATTGGGAATTAATAAATATACCGTGATTTACGGAGCTCAGGATTAATTTAATTAAGTTACTTAGTAGCCGTAGTAAACACATCGGGTATTATGGGATCGGTAAAGCCTATCGTTGTAAATTAAAATAAGAAAATTATATTAATATTTGCAAACTATTTTTCTAATATTCGAGCGCATAATTAGTTAGTATTCGTCTTGGCGATTATGGCCGCGGAGCGATTAAAGAGTTAAAGATAATTCCCTCGAGTGCACTTGATGAACTACGTGATTACGTAAATCAAAACGCTCTTATACGACTGCTTAAGAAGGCGGGAAAACAGTGTAAGTAAATACGAAGAGAAGGAGGAAAAAGTAAAGTCGTCCCGAGCGTTAACACGCTAAAGGGAGCGAGAGCGAGAGCGAGAGCGAGAAAGAGAGAGCGAGAGCGAGAGCGAGAAAGGGAGAAAGAGAGAGAGAGAGAGAGAGGAATAGGTCAGAAAATAAGAGAGAAAAATTGGTAGTAGTGCGGATTAACGTGGAATTTATTGCTGCATCGCAGTCGCGGGGCCCAAAGCAAGTCCTTAAAAGCAACAATTTTACTTTATGAGAGTCAAGATAAATTACATTAAGTGTGTTTCCATAACGTCTTTAAGATTTACAATTCATTTCGTTTTCATCAGTAAACTGAGCATAATGCAATGAACTACCATTTCTTTCTTATTATTATTATTATTACTATTATTATTGTTATTAAGTATTATAAAGGCATCCTCAGCACTTACTTTCTTACTTCCTCCCTTCCTTCCTTCATTCTTTCTTCCTTCTTTTATTAATAAAACATTAATTACATTTAATTGCGTACATTTGTAGAACGGCACCATCAATACTTACTGTATTATAAATAAAATTTAGATAAGCTTTCAAAATAATATTAATAATAATAATAATAATAATAATAATAATAATACATATGCAGGCTTTTTTCATTGTTCTTCGCCTTTCTTAATTACATCGGAGCAAGCTATAAAGCCATGAAGTACACAATTCCTTGTAATATAAACATTATTCAACATTCGATAAAGAAATACGAATTCTCGTAATTTACCTGAAGCTGCAATAATAATCGTTTGTATTTGTTAGTTTCGTACTTATAATGCATTATCATATACTGATAAATCCTAAACAAAGAACATCTGTCTGCTGCGTTACGGTGTAAGCAAATCTCAAGCATTTACACGAGCGTATGTATGTTTACGAGTGTAGTGTGTCTCGCCGACTGGATATAACGTAATACGAATATCGTAAAGCCAATAAATAATATTATTAGACTGTAATACGATTGTAAAACACATTTACTTCCGCATAGGGCGGCTATGCTGCCGCCATAACTTTTTACTGTACACGGTATAACATTAGATAAAGTTCAATTTATAAAGTTTCGTGCATGCGGCACACTACTTTTTTCACTTTACTTTAGAATTTAATGATTCAAGGCTCTTAAAAAATACATAATAAAACAATGTGTCAGATGTTAGGATAGTATAATCGGGAGAAATTTAATTAAAAAGAATAACTGATTTTGGTAATGATCCTACTTTCCATAGTAATTCCATCCTAAGCAAATGTTTTAAAAATCATTTTAAAATTCAATATAGAAAGCAGCCAGCCAATCAAGAAGTTTTATCACCATTATTGCCTATTAACGATGTCAATATCCCCGGTAGTATTAATAAAATATCGACATTATGTATTATTATGGAAAATAAACAGCTCTGTAAAAATCTTTGTCTCAGAGTCTAACGATGTTATTCTAATGTTTGCTTGAACCCGAAGAACGATTAATTTTCCGGCTATATTTCAGAAGTAAATATTTTCAAATAGAAAATTCCCTCCGTTCGATTGGAATTTGTTGTGTTGCCCAGGGTTTGATTCTATCGAATCATATATATATGTATATATAAAATAATGGTAAAAGACACAGTTTGAAAAGGCGTTGCTGGAGAAAGGTAAGATATAAAATCGACGTAGCGTCAAGACTTTATTGATAAATAAACACTATAAATGCTTTTATAATTTGAATGTTTAAGTGGGAGTTAAGGATCTGCATTAATTAGTATAACGTCATCGAAATTAGTTGTAAAGCATAAAGTTTCATGTTTTGGAAATTTGTAGAGAAACTTATTGTATCGCTGTATGCCGAAATAAATTGTCTTAACGTCCGTCGAGTGTGTAAGGTGATTAGTCGGAAAGATGCAGAGTACTTTAACACTACAGGGTACGTTAACGCGCAATATCATAAAATAATGTTTATCTTTAATTTTGTCTTCTTGTACACGATAGCTATCTCGGATGTTTACAATCTGACGGAACGAGACGGCGATGGAAATCGCTTAGGTTTGGCCAAGTAGCGCGGGAACGAATATTTTAATTAATCGCCCCGTACGCGTTAATAAGTAAATAGTAACTGTAAAAATTCTAACTCATACTATTTCTGCGCTACTTTGTTTAAATATCCTGCAGCCGGCTGGACGTTTATTTTTCCTCGAACGCAATGTACCACGAGCACGGCAATCGTGCCTTGTACATGTAAAATGACGAAAGGGCGAGAGCGGGGCATGTGAGGGAGGGAGAAGGACAGATTGGCATGATATTTTGTTGCTTATTAACCCGAAATCTATAGGCATAATGGTCTCAGGGGAGCCCGAACGCGTTATCTTCGGCTCTTAAGAGCGCTTACTTTACGATACTTTTAAGGTCCGAAAGTATTGAGCGCGCGGCTGCAGAGCAACGAGAGGCGGCTGCTCAATTGTCGGCATTACCCGAGGCTAAAGAACGCGAGAATAAGTCATGTTTTCCAACGATCAGTTATACAAACGAGCGAACAAGGGAACGCTCGGATGCATAAGCAGCCATGGTCCGGGCGACCGAGCCCGCGAAACAGCAATAAGAAGAAAGAAGAAAGAAGAAAGAAAAAAAGAAGAGAGAAAGAAAGAAAGAAAGAAAGAAAGAAAAAAGATAAAAGAAAAATGAGATAAAAATAAAAGGAGCCCCGAGAACCTCTGGAAAGCAAGATCGAAAAAGACAAATTACGCGGCTTTCTCGAGAATAGAGCGATAGCCCATCCCAGAGAAATATAAGCTCCAATGGCTTAATATTCCTTATCGATAAATTTTAAATTTTGCTGCGCTTAATTTTAATGTCCGAGCGTCGAATAAGATGTTTCGGGAAAACCTTCCCACTCGCATTTCTCTCATTTATCCAGGCGAGAATTATTACAATCATTAATATAGACTTTCAAATTTCATTTAATATGAGTATCCGTATCTATCCTCTGCCCCCCCCCCCACAATCCACGCCACGGCCATCACAACTCCCAACCTAATGTACATATTTCATTAATTATCAGTTGCGGTTATCGTTATTACTGTCGATGTACAATACCTTTAAAGAAAAGCATTCGAGTTATTGTTAAGGCAAAAATCGCATACGTACAATGCCGGTAAATACATTATCTGTGCAATTGCCAAGTAAGAAAATAAAGAGAAGGATATCAAGTGTACGGGATTATTGGGGAGATGGAGGGGAAATAGTCTAGACGAGCACAGAGGAAATACGTTGGATCTCCTTTTCTGGATATGTAAGAAAACGTGCACGAAGAGGAGATTACAATGACTAGAAATCGTTTTAAATGAGATTTAAAACAATAATAAGACAATCTAAAGACGCGAACAAGTGATTGCATTATACTGCCTATTAATTAAGTCATATATTACGTTTTTTTTAGTTTTTGTTTTATACGCTGCAATAAAAAGAGCTACGATTGACTTAATTTTTTATGACGAAACTCATTAAATCATTCATTCGCTTATACGAGCCACAATACAGTTAAAGCAAATCCGATTTCACACGTCGTAAATAAAAATAACAACGAAAGTTTTTAAGCTCCGAGGCGTTTAGAGTATTTGTCAAACTGAATTTTTCTATACGAACAATAACCTAAAAATAAACAGATGCGAAAACAATTTGTTTTTTTTTCATTGATATAAATATCGCTTTATTTCTAGTCGGTGAATACATCGCTATGTCTATATATATATATATATATATCTCCATCGATATTATTTATTTACAAGAGTTCATAGGAAAGAGACGTTCGGAAATTAAAAGAAATTTTTTAAAAATAATTCTCGTACGTCCCGTGATAATAAAGTTATTAACGAAGCTAAAAATATGTCGGATTTTAAGTTGGACGAACGCGTGAATTCACATTTTAGTCTGAGTATAATTTCTTATATAACGGAGTGCATGCTTTACCGAGTCAATACGCTGTAATAGAAAAATCCAATCAAATTTTTATCTTATTACCTTGGATTATTAACATCGTAAATAAGGATTATGCTTTTATAATCATTCGTTAAAATTAAGCATTTTGTAGGCGATAATGCATGTATAAATTTTGTTATCCGAATATTTATGCAATTATTACCGTAATCTCACGGAAAGTTGCATAAAATGTAAATTACGTTCTAAGAAATTTAATTGTTTTAATAGTTTCGAGTTTCTGGAATTATTTTATAAAGCTTTATATTGTCTTTATATACTATTATATTACATTATAAATTTCTACGCGTTCCTTTTACAAGGAGATTCCTTATCCCTGCTCTTATCCTTTAATATTATAAATAATTGTGCATAAAAAAGTGTAGTTTAGAATTTTTGAAAAATTTAAACTCTAATTTATGTAGGAAACCTGTTTGTTTCTACTAATCAATGGAATAATTTTTAAAAATAAAAATTAAATAATATTCCTAATACTATACTGCATAAGTCACACCTACATTTCGGGGATCATAACAATAAATTATTAAAATTACCAACTCTATTTGAAAACGGTTCAGGAAATTTCAAACAACAAGATGTTTTTTAGATTAATTTAAGCTAAGGAAATGATAGAATAAATGCAGAATATCCTGATATTTATATTCTACGTTCGTATATCAAATGTGATAATAAGGAAATGTGAATTTCATATTATAAACTAAAATAATTAAGAGTGGAACGCATAATTGTAATGGGATTATATTTGTATATTTTCGAGATTAAATTCGTGTAATGAAAATGAGAGGGTTCAAGTCGTTTAAGGCAACTTGTGGAATTTAGTTTATTTAATGGGCTACAATTCATAAAAACTCATTTAGAAGATTCAATTGGTTATTTATAGTCAATGAATTACTTCATTATACGTAATGGACTCGAAATCAAAATGATTTATAGCTTAAAAAGCAGTGTTTGGCCGAAAATATTATTCAAAACTCTTGACATTTAATGATATTGAACGATAGGCAAGCGAAATTATTATGAAATAGACAGACAGAGAGACAGAGAGAGAGAGAGAGAGAGAGAGAGAGAGAGAGAGAGAGACAGAGAGAGGGGAGAAGATCTGGATTTAGAGCTTAAGAAGCGCTAACTTTTCAATATTATTCTTGGCCTATGCTAGTCAAGAATTTCTTGTTCCCAGATGCATAAATAGATGATTCAGGAGTCTGGAGGTATCGAGAAAACTTCGAGTTTCATATTGCTGGAATTGCGATTTTATTAAATGTTATGGCTAACTCGGGATAAATATTTATGACAATGAAAATATTTTTCGAGCTTACCCGTTAGACCTATAGAGCTATATACTTTAATGAAAACTGAAGGCATTAAGAAATGTTTTGAAAATAAAGAGGACAGTTGGAGAGAGGCAGAGAGAGAGAGAGAGAGAGAGAGAGAGAGAGAGAGACAGAGAGCGAAGAGGAATATAAATTTTAACAACTGTCAATTAAAAGCATTCGAGGGTAAGATGAAGAAAAAGAGGAGGAAGAAGAATAGAAGATATAGAAGAAGAAGAAAGAAGAAAACACTCAACATTTATGCTTTTTACGAAAGATTCGGAAAAAATGTTCGTAAATTGTAAGTTTTAATATGACGAGTGTTATTTGTGATGGCAAGCCTTGACAAATTAAATTCAATAAAGCAGATGAAATACAATGTAATTAGCATATATTATATTTTAACTCAACTCGCCTATATATTAGCACCTAGGATTTTAAGAAAATGACGGAACGCGGAATAAAATGGAGGAATAAATGAAAAATACGTGCTGCTGGGCGACGTTGGGTCCGCAACACAATATTAATGGTAATTTGCCAGAAAATAATAATAGAGTATAAATAATTTATATTTAATTAGCATAGGTTACACTCGCAGCTAAAGAATATCGTAGGGAAATACCATTTGGAGGCCGCTTTACTGCTTTACGAACGGACTATTAGCAAAATGGATAAGTAAGGCAGGGCGCTGGGCTGGCCGGCAACGAGGATAAGCGTACGGAAAAGTCGAATGACGCGGGGGTGGGCTCGGGTTGAGGACGAAAGGCGAAGTGAGGGAATAGCGTAAAGAAATAAAACGAGTCGCGGCGAGGAGGCTGAAAAAAGTGTTGCTGGGCTCGAGAGCCGAGAGGAACGTACGTAAGCCGAGTCGGAAAGTAAGAGAGGCTCCAACGAGAAATCCCATGCAAACGCAAAGAGACCTGGTGGCGGCGGTGGTGGTGGTGGCGGTGGTGGTGGCGGTATTGGCGGTGGATCGTGACAAGGGGAAGGGGTGGTAACAACAAAGGGAGCCGGATAGGATAAAGAGGGAACGAGAGAGAGAGAGAGAGAGAGAGAGAGAGAGAGAGAGAAGGCAGAGCGTACGAGCGAGCGAATGACGAGGTGGGCCAGGGTGTGGGTGGAGGACGAGAGAGGAGAGTCGAGCTTATGGTACGAGGCCAGCGGTCTCCCGTGTAATATAACGAGAGTGAATACCTCTCGGTGGCGGGACTTGTGCTAAGTACGCCCGCGGTCCAGGAGATATCAACGTCTACTACGCCCTTTATTCGACACGTGCCCTCGCAAGGTCGCGGCTGGTTCGCCAGGTGGAGGCTCCGAGACGGCTCCAGGCTCGTTCGTCGATTCGAGCAGGACTCCGGCCACCACCACCGCCACACACCCTCACCCTCGCCCCTAAGAACCCTCCGCTCACCGCCCCACTCGCCGACGGAGCAGCTTTTCCATGTCGAACCGTCGAGCTTACGCCCACTCCGTCCGACTTTCTTCCCACTGACAACTTGCTTTCATCCACCACGTCTTACCCGGCCATTTCCTCCGGCACTCGGATTATCCGCTGACGTCAATGCCAACGTCACCGGCTCACGTCGGTGGCGACCGAACGGTATCACCTTTCGGTTTCACGGGCATTTAGACCTCCGCCGATTGATTTCCTTTCAGATTACAAACTCACGCGCCAAACGATTCGTCACACCAATACGTCCGAGCTCTCTCCGCTCTTACAGACAAACTTCTTCTTCCACTACTATCAATACTACCTTAAAGCAATTATACGGTCACGTGTAACGGAATACATTCGATCGTCTCTTGTGCCCAATATTTTTCATTATTCTGTATCTACGAATTTCTGTATCAACGATACAGAGGTTCTCGATCACACATACATAACTAACTGCGCACAAATTACTTTAAAAATCTCATTTCCGCTTACGAGGGGACGGAAATGAGTTACTCTAAGTACGACAGACTTTGCTTATACTCATGCTTAGTCTTTACGAACAGTGGATTTGAGAAATTTAGAAAAATGCATACTACTTAAGTGATTTTACGTGCTGAAAATATGAAATAATCCTTAATCTGCTACGCAATTATCTGCTCTGGCATTTATCATTTACCCATTTGATGCCGTTTCACGGCTATGGGTTAACAGGAGTTAATTCTAAATGAATTGATATCCACTATTATCATTATTGCTTCTTTTTCTTTTTCTTTTTCTTTTTTTTGTTGTGCACATTATGCCAAGTTCATAAATTAGACTTGGCTTTGTCTATCCACAGTCAAGTTTAATGTCGTAAAGTAGTTGATATTATTC
The DNA here is from genome assembly GCA_018883505.1 of Ceratosolen fusciceps. Taxonomy (NCBI): domain Eukaryota; kingdom Metazoa; phylum Arthropoda; class Insecta; order Hymenoptera; family Agaonidae; genus Ceratosolen; species Ceratosolen fusciceps. The sequence goes on along the minus strand of RCIC01000003.1, from coordinate 7,880,314 downwards.
CGATTATAAACATTAGCTAAATATTGAAATGTAGTATCGTGATAAAATAATAATAAGGAAACAGACTTATAAAGATATTTTCATTTAAATCAGTATTAATCGATTATCTAAGATACGACTTTGTTTGTCCGGGGGTAGATGTAATGCCTACGCATAATACCGAGGCTTAGTTTCAACGTACGAATACACGACGACGCGTTGACAATTTCCAATCGAGAGTATAGTGTGAAGCCATTTTTAATCAAACTTCAAACTGCCAAGTACTTAATAAAATATTCAGATTATTACTCAAACGTCTAAAAGTGCGTAATTTAGAGTAAATTATTGCAGGCAACGAAGCTGCTTGGAATTAATATGAAAAATTAAACAGTTTTTATTTTGATAAATGGTAATTAAACATAAAAATTTCAAATAATGTTAACGAAGCAACAAGTAAAGGAAACGATATGAAATAATCGTATATTATACAAATTTAAGATCTTGTAGTGAAATACAGAGTGAAATATAAATTTAGTCTGAAATTATTTTTAAAATTCTTTTTAGAGAGAATAAAAGATAAAAATAAGAATCCGGAATATTAAGTTTTATTTACCAATTATTATTGAATAATGAAAGCTCACCTGGGGAATATAAATACGTTATTGAGTATCGTCTCTCTCTCTCTCTCTCTCTCTCTCACTCACTATTTATAAAAAATAATGGTTCGTAATGGTTTTGTAGCCAATATTAATTACCTTTGATGACCTATTAAAATAATACATTTTCTGGCAACGACATTTTTACGAATTACTAGTAGAATAGAAATTTACATGAAAAGTAAATTTGTCAATGCCATTGGTTACATGAATGTTATTATATTAGTTAACGTTTCAAGCTACGTATTTCTGCAAGGAATCTATAAATTTTTATCTGACATTAATATTTAAAGCCGGAATCGTGCACAACGCATATTCACATTGTTGAAGATGAAATACATTTTATTTTTGTAAAATGTTCACTGATCGATACGTGCGAAGCATAGAAACTGATTGTTCTATAAGTCATCGGGTGGTCTGACCAGATCTCTAGGAGTTATGACTTTATATGGCATTTTTAGGAAATTCTGCACGTGTTCTTTTTTAATGACCGTTTTTTTAAACATTTGGCGAGTGACGGAGAGATAGAGAGATAGAGAGACAGAGACAGAGAGAGAGAGAGACAGAGAGAGAGAGATAGAGAGATAGAGAGATAGAGAGAGATAGAGAGACAGAGAGAGAAGAGAGAGACAGAGAGAGTAGAGAGAGATGGGGGAGGGGAGAGCGAAGGCAACGAGCAGCCGAAGGATGAGAAATAAATAAAGGCATTAAAGAAAAGAAATATCGTAATTCAGTCCTTTTGATTTAACGTTGGGGCTGAAATCTTGATAAGCATCTAAATCATCGGTAAGTATAAAATTTTTCGAGGCAGCACGAAATAAGGGCCCGCCCGCCCCCCAGACATACATATACGCGCGCTCACGCAGGTACTACACACAAGCTTTGTAATAAAGGAACGTATTATGATTAGAGGGGAGTGACGCAGTTACGTAATGAGAGTTTCATTGGGAGGAACGAGTATCGTTAGCGGTAAGGTGTAACTTGTAATTAGTAGGTAAAACGTAGTTGTAACGGTGATGGAAGGATGCGCGGCTCGAGAATCATTAAAAGAGGAAGGGGAGTGAGGTTGGAATGTCAGGTTGGCCGAGATAAGTAAGTGGCGTAGATAATCCGGACGAGTCGGGAATGGATTAGCGAGGAGAATAGCGGGGGTCACTCGAAAGTACGAGGGGCGGGCAGGGGAAGGGGTGGAGGTCGGTCCCGACCTCCGCCGCAATCCTCGCCGAGTCCAATAATATTCGCGCGGTAGCCGGCATCTGGACAGGGACGAAGACGTAAAGCGGCCGCTTCCTCAGGAATTTCATTCCGCGCCGAGGAGAAGAGACGCGCTCGCCAGGTGTCCGACTACCGTCTATCTTTCTCTCGCGCTCTCTCTCTCTCTCTCTATGTGTGCGTGTGTGTGCGTGTCTGTTTCGGGCACGCGCGTATACAGACACACACAGGGAGGCACGACGTCCACGACGAGGCACACGGAGCTTTTCGCTCGGGCTCGGATGTTTTATGCGAGTGGACGACGGAGGCGCGAGCGGCAATTTACATTTATTTCCAAGAGCCAAGTGCCGACGAACGCTGAAAAGTATTAAGTCGGCATTTGCGTTTCGGCCGCAAGAGATCCGATTGCCATCTCGTAATTAGCTTTCACGAATATTTTGACGCTCGGTGTTTGGCCAGCGTGTGAGTGACAGCCGCCATAGACGAGGGAGGGACTTTTATTTATTAGCAGGTAAGGTCGATTGAATCGATGATCGCAGATTTACGATCGCGAAAGGCAATCTCGAAGGAGTCCACGTCAGAGAGAGAGAGAGAGAGAGAGAGAGAGAGAGAGGCACGACTGATTGTTTCTAAATAAGTTGGCAAAATTTACGCTCTCGGCCTATAATAAAAGGCCATGCGTTCCGAGCGGTAGGATTCGGTTAGGATATTTAGCGAATAGATAATAAAGGCGAGAAGGATGGTTGACGATGGGATGGACGGACGAAGAATGGGCTCTCGCGGTAAATAAAGCAATTTTACAAGTGACTTTTACGGGGCTTAAGCCTTGTCTTTGGCCTTGGAAGAAAGTCCCGCGTTTTTCGAACTTTCGTAGCAGGTGAATCCGGGGGGCGCGGCTGATCCACGTATCGCATTTATCAAGCCGACGTAGCAGTCGAAGGAGTCTCTCTTGGATCGCTGCCCGGGAAGACGGGGGATGTAGCGCACACGAGACGTAGTAACCTCCTTCGCCTCGTGGTAAGCGCTAAAAGGAAAAGGTCAGCGGCGGTATTTTCTTCAGGATTTTCACTATAAAATGTAAATTAGGCCATTAGTCCTCACCTACCTGCTCCGGATTATATTCCGGATTATATGGTTCGGCCCACTTGATTTCCTAACATTCCCATTTTTTACCAAGTGCAAACAAACAATACGTACTACTTATGCCCACAAGTATCAACGTTTTAATACCCGTTTCTCACGAGGCTGCTTTTAAATATATATTTCTCTCGAGAAGCAATTTAACGTTATTAATTGGGCGTTCCGTGACGACGAACGAAACTTAAAATTAAAGCAAAGCTTAAGAAGTTTACGTTCCATTGAGCGTAATGCTTGAAGGAAACGAAATGAAACGAAAAGAATGAAACGTAAGGAATGAAATGACTTTAATTTACGGTTCGAGCGTAAATTGAGGTAATAAAATTGAAATTTGTCTCAGTTGTGTAAATTATCGATGACGAAAGCCCAATAGCGTTGAGAAACTACCGAAATAAATATTTGCATAAATAATATTCGCTTCAAAGTTTAAGGAATTAATGATTCCAAGCGAATGTTTCGTATCCGCGCTTTTATACTCCATTATAATAGTCGCGTGGGCACTTAAAGGCCCCACGGTTTCTCTTATTCTCGCACTTTAACGTTTGCCAGAGAATCGCGAACTTTGTGCGCTCTGTCGAGGGAATATCGCACCTACATCTCCGACGGGGGATTATCTCGAAATTTATCTCCATCGACCCCGGGGCACCGAGCTTTGCTCTACCCCTACTTCCCCTCTACCCCCCTGGCCCAACCCATCGTCCGATTTTTATTCGCTTCTATCGTCGTCGTCGTCGTCGTCGTCGTCGTCGTCGTCATCGCCATAGACGTTTCGGTGGTCAGAGGGAACGAAGAGCTGTTCGTGACAGTCAATAAACAATGACAACAACTCTGTGGCAATTCGATCCCTCACAAATAAGTTAAATTAATTTAAAGTAAAAAAAACAAGGAACAGAAGTATAATGAAATTTTAGTTTAGGGAGTCAATGGATCGCTGTGCTTTGTTATCTAAACGTAAGATAAGTTAATAAACGTGTTTAGTAATATCCGTAAGAAAAAGTAAGATTTTCATAAAAACTTTATGAATTCTGGTGATCTGTCCCTCTTTGAGAGGGCCTTGACATTTTCTTCTTTTTTTTTTTAACGCTGCTGCCACGTGTTCCCCAAAGATGAAGCTGCCAGAGCTCGGAAGATCAATAAGCCCCTCGACGGTCGGTGGTCCAGATACTACGTCTGGCAGTCCTAAAAGATACGACGTCGCCTTGGCCGTTGGGAAGCCGTGGCGATTACGTTTCTTATCGGCACAGTTTCCCCGTCCTGGACTCCATCAATCCGGCTCGCTTAATTCGTTTCGTAAGTAAGGAAAATCAAATGCCCAACAGAAATAAGACCAAAAGCAGGATGCTCTAATTAAATAATTTCTTATCCATTAGCTTCGACGAATGCGTTACGGCTCCGAAGGCTCAAGGTGCTGCTCGGTATCGACGATCCCGCTGATAAGATCTGCATTCGAAGTATGTAGGACGGCTTCGTGTGCCGTCCGATTTATTGGAAATTGTCATGCAGCAGCTCGGACGCTGCCGATGGATAATAAACGGGCAAAGCGCCGAGCAAGATCCAGCATCTTTTTTATATTTATCCACGTTGGACTACTTGCGAAGTCCTTTGTGTTCGTTATGAATATGTCATAATCTACTCGGGCGGCTTCTGCTCAAGCTCAAATTCTATAATTAATTGTGATTATAGAGTTATGCCAACAGACACAACGTCTGTTCATTAACATAAAGCTCAATTAGCGGCTATCGATATTATTTTCAAGTATTCAGGACGGGAGCCTCGCTCGATCCGCATTCCTTTTAATTATTTCCAAGACTAAATCTCCCCCCATCCCCCCACCCCCATTACGTATCATTCAAGCATTAGAATTAATAATAAAAAAATAAAAAATAAACTTATTACTCTCTTTCTTCATGAGGAGAATTCACTGTGCAATACTGACTTCTTTCATTCGTTTCATTCGATTCCTTTGCCTTTCTTTTTCGTTCAACGATACTTTTTCGTTGTTTAGAAATGTAATTTCTAGAGAATTTACTTTAATAAAGATTAAAGAAGGTTATTCGGATGCTTTCGTCTTAAACGGATAAACGTCTAATAAATGTCAAATTTCAGAGAAAGAGTGAGCTCAACAAAACATTACTTGAATAATTAAAAGTTCGGTAATCCCGACGTATGTATAGAGAGAGAGAGAGAGAGAGAGAGAGAGAGAGAGAGAGAGAGAGAGAGAGTAGAAGAAGGTCTTCCTTGCATTCGAATCCTTAGAAATTATCTTAACCGTTCACGAAATTGCGCAATCCGTGATATTCAACACAATTTTATATTCGATATTCTTTTTATAGGAAATTACACATGCAAGGTCGTATCCGAGTCCTACTTGGATCACGAAAGTGTATAAAGTTGCAGAGGTACTTCAAAAATTACGACTACTTGCTATCATGGAATCCGATACGAACTATTTCTCCTTTAAAGAAAACTCATAACCTTCTTCCCGACCTCTGTCTCTTTTTTAATAATACTTATACAATTAATAATGTACTGATATTGAAATTAAAATTAAAAGTCAAAGAGCATCGAGTAATTTCACTGAATACGTCTACATATTATTAATCCGTATTATTGCTCGTTCGTTTATTTGTTTATTTGTTTGTTTGTTTGTTTATAATAAAAGCAGGAGTTTGTAATGGAAAGAAGAAAATTAATAAATGTGTGCATTAATGGGAATTAATGAATTCCATAGAGATTAGAAAGGCTTATGGAAACTCGGAGCTGGATTCAGTTGTATTTTATTTTAAGAATTTTTATACAAAGCCTATGAATAATTATATTTTCAATGCCGGTGGATTAAGGTTTTAATGCCTATCGACGCTTAGATCTTTTAACGAATGCTTAAGCAAACAATGAAACAAAAAAAAAAATTATTAAATATAGAATGACAGATACTGTTTTTCTAGGTTATAAAGTATTTTACTTAAGAATTTTTTCCAAGCGCTACAGAATAAGAATAATTAATGCGATGTCGTTCAATATTATTATAGTAACACGGAAGTGGAATAATAACTTTAATAAATGTTAAACAAAAAAAAAAATATCGAAAGAGAAGAGAGAGAGAGAGTGAGAGAGATAATTAATAATTCATGGGTTTGAATTAGTCGTAAAGCCGAATCTGACAATCTGAAAGAAGGAAATGTACGCGTATTCGAACAGAAGCAAATTGATAAATCTGAGCCATCGGATCTTGTTCCATTAATAGGCCACAAGTGATCGTGGACTCCCGTACGTCTAAAAATTGCGATAATGCATTAACGATAATTCCTGAGCAAATAGAACAAATTCATGGATCGGCCGGAACAATGATTATAAAAAAAAAACCACTTGAAACGAAAAAAAGTAAAAAAGAAATGGTCAGAGAAATTAAGTTGAGCACGCAATAGGGAACGCGCGGGGGCATAAAGTGACGCAATTGCAACTGCGATTAATTGCGATTTTTCGTCGGCGCAGGCACGCGATATCATTTTCACAGGGGGAAAACTCGGGTCGGTCAGCTCGGCCGCCATTGGAAAATAAGAGCGCACCACTGATATTACACAGGCATACTTACGCACGCTTATTCATATATTATGCGTGCGCGTGTGTGCGTGTGCGCGCGCGCTTGTGTGTACAATACGTTAGATGTCTCCTTCCACTTCGCCGTTCCTTGACTATCGAGTTGACCTCGGCTAAGGTGACGTTATTACACGTTATATATATATAATTCGAGAAAGAGAGAGAGAGAGAGAGATAAAAGGATCCTCACTGTTTTTAAAGGCCCACGCGAGTACGATTTTGTCCTCCAAGATCACCATCGCCTTTTACAATTTACCACCAACTTCTTTCTTTTGGCTCGAGTGCTTGAATACTCGGCCACTTAATTCCGAATATGAATTCCGATCTCTTAAATCATCATAATCCTCTTTCACTTAAAGAAAAATGTAATTATCCATTTTTTCATTGTTTATCGGCTTCGGGTACCAATAATACGTATTTCACAGATTTTGATATTTTACTCGGCAGACTTCGTGGGTTGGCAAAAGCACTCAAACGTCTTGACTGTAATTTATAAAATAGTAATTGATGTATACAAAACATGAAGAATTAATATCTTGGGCAAATAAGAGCTTTTATTAGCTCGTATTAATCATAAATTTCAGCTGATGAATCGCCGAGATAAAGCAAGATTTAAAAGCTATACCCTCAACTTGTGTAAAATACCCACTAATTTCAACTGTATAATATCATCCTTTATTTTTTACTTCAATAGCATGAATATTTAATTAAATGGCTGCAATATTTCTCAACTAGCTTCTGTGTGCGTTAATATTTTCCTTCTTTATTTTCTTTTTTTTTTTTTTTTTTTTTATAAAATTTTAAAAAAAAAAAAATAAAAAAAAAAAAAAAAAAAAAAAAAAAAAAAAAAAAGATTACATTAATAAATCATTGTAAAATGTATGTAAATAAACAAACGTGTTTGTTTGAAGGAATTTTCGCTGCTTTTTGCGATGCTGATGGCCGATGAAACACGGATTGAAAGGCATTAAATGTACTACGAGATAAAAGAGCCGTTTAATAATAATAATAATGAGTAAGAGGCCATGAGAAGCGTTTAAGGGAATAATATATAATGCCATTATGTCGGAAGCTCCTGCTGACGGACACCCGCGATCGATTAAAAGAACAATGTCAATGGGAGGGGTGCGGGTACTTTCGCCGCAAGGAAAAGCTACGGGAAAAAGCTGGCCGATTTTTATCAGGAAATGTAAAAGCTAATAGCTTTTACGTTTACGTGTATCTTAACGCGCGCGCGAGTTCTCATGAGATGCCGATGGTTCGTGAAAATTGTCCAACCCTTGAGATAAGCTTACGAATAGACGTGAGACGAACTTGATTAAGAGCTCAAAATCAAGTAAATACGTTTCCTGTCAGATAAAAGGCCTGATAATTATAATAATATACACTGGGCTCGACCTGGCCCCGTCCGAGTATCGGCTATTATTACAGACCAGTAGGAAGAGAGCCAGGTAAGAGAGGGAGAGAGAGAGAGAGAGAGAGAGAGACGAATGCGGATGGTTCGTTAGCGATAAAGTAACGCAGAGGGAGCGAGTGGAAAAATCGGCAAGCGTAGGTAAAAAAAAAAAAAAAGCAAAAAAGATGAAAGTACGTATTGCCAAGGGACGCGATTGAAAGTACGTATTGCGATAATAAAGAAGTCTCGCGTATGGGGGGCGGGGGGAGCCGAGGGAAGAAGGAGCCAAGCCGAGGTGCACTCGGATTATTAAATTCGACCCGCTTCCGTAGGTGAACCCACGCGTGGTGGCCGTGCGAGAGGCGACTCTCGGATCGTCGGGCGGGGGCGGGAGCGGGAGGGGTAGCGGGGGCGGTAGTGGCGGAGGGCCCCGAAGAGAGCCGGCTAAGGAGCCGGCGGGAGGAGGAGCACATTACGAGCAGCTCAGTCTCCTTTAAGTGGAGGTCGTGGCTCTTTTCGTGCGTTCCGGTTTCGCGGCCTACACACCCACGAAACAGTGGGATTTATTTTAACGAGGCGGACGCAAGCCGCAGAAAAGTTAATGGCTCATGGATACCGATTGCGCTGCCTTTGGTACTCGGAGTTATGTCAACGTCAGCGCCGCATGCGGCGAATATATCATACGCCAAATTTCCCCGGAACCTGCGGCATGGCATCCCCATCCCCAGCCCCTCACACACCCACACACACACACACGCACACGCGCGCGCGCACACACACTCAGGCCTTCATTTACCTTTTCCCCTGTTTTTTCGTACTTCTTCCTCCTCCTCCCGCCTTTTTATTTTTCTCCTTTTTTCTCCTCCACGTTTTTTCCCCTCCCCTCCGCCGCTCTTCTTCCTTTTTCTCCTTTGCTTCTTTTATTATTCAATCCCGTCGTGCGGCCCGTCATTTATTCCGACGTTCGGGCTTGGCCCTCAAATCCATAGACTCCTGTTAATACTTCATTCGAATGACTTACTTTGTCGAGGTTATTAATGTCCGATGAGCAATAAGACGTCATCCGCTCGGTTCCTATTCGTTTCGGCAAGTGATACAACCTCAATAGCCTCGTTCGCGCTCGTTATTATCAACTAGGAATGATTTTCGGTACGCGCACCTCGCCGCTTTCGTCTCAAAATCCTTAGGTAATGTCGCCCCACCCCTTTCCCTAAGCGATGCATTCAATACTTATAATGTCAACTCGTAAGGGATCTTGAGAGTTTCAAGTTCAATCGCGATATTGTAATTAGGCACTCCAAAGCAATTACTCTCAGCCTCGTGATTTTCATATCAGTTACCATTATTACTGATGATATTGAATACTCTGCCGGAAAATTAAACACTAAAGCAATTACAATATCTAAACGGGGCAATAACGTCATAAATTTTAATCATAATACAAAATTACTTCATCTTCACTACTCACATTTGATTAGCCAACTTTAATATTAATATTAACATTGATATTAATAATGTCATACGATATTGCGAATTCATCTACGTACAAATAAAGCTAATTAATTAGAAGTAACTCACAAATAAATAGTAATACGAGCCCCCCATGTGCAATATACATTGAAATGAACGTACGCGTTCATTATCCCTTGACAAATATTAGCAGTATACTCTTGGCATAATCGGCGCTTCTTCCTGAAAAATTACAAATACAAATAATACTGACGATTATGATGATGACGATAACAATAATGATGATAATAATAATAATAATAATAATAATAATAATGATAATACTAATGATAATAGTAATAGTAATAATAATAATAATAATAATAATAATAATAACAATAATAACACATGTCTATGTAGTGCGAATTAAAAAAATTTTCACTCGACGTTGCATACATTCGGGCAGAATCTTTTACAATACTTCTTTCCTGCTGTTCAAAAGATCAATACGTAAAACTTAATAACTTGCGAGATAAATTTCATTGTATTGTTCGACTGGTTCCCTTAAAGCCAATGTATACATGTCGAAAGAGAAAATATTAAGCGAAGTTTTTAATTTATTTTTCGCACTACGGGGAAACTTTGACTAAGGCACACTATCCCTCTCTCTCTCTCTCTCTCTCTCACGCACACACACACACATAAACACGGACTCGAAAATATAGTGGATTTTCTCGTAAGCACAACAGATAAGTCTTTATCGACTAGGCTCCTTTCCTAATAAACTCAAAATTTTAAAACCATCGCTGTTGGCCTAGCACTACATAAATCCTGTTTTATACGTCTGTACATGATAGGCTAAATTATGTAGCAAATTAGAAAAGTAAAGTGCGAGAGAACCGACCGAAAAGAGAAGAAACATTTACGTAATGTACGCTTTTGATAAAATATAGTCATAAAATATTTTAAGTGTAAAAGTAAAAGGTCTATAAATATGGATTTTTATTTTATTTAACGTGCATTTCGAAAACTTACTTGGCCTCTCCTTACCCGAATCCCATTTACAGTGCAATCTTGTCAATACCACGACCGATAACAATAAACAATAATAAACAATAAATAAAGGAAGCCCAAGGTTTTTAACGTAGCGCATCGAACGTTATTTAAACGAATAAATGACGCGTTCCTCGCCTGAGTAAACATTCAAAGCTTAATATTGTAACTAGATAGTGAGAAATTGTTTTCCCATGCATTCCTGAGCCCCATTGTCCAGCTCAGATGCGTTAGAATAATCAAATCCTGATGCGAAATCGAAAATCCAGCCTCAATATTATTTGACAAATATTGCCCATAAACTTCAATTGAGGAATAGTTTTAGTTGAAAGTCAAAGCCATGAAACGGGGATAAAACGGTCGGGAACAAAATTAGCTGAGAATGTATTAGTAGCCGGTTAAGAGGAAACGTCGTTGGGAAATGAGCCGCGACGGGGCGAGCGGGAGATAGAGAGAGAGAGAGAGAGAGACAGAGAGGTCGCGGTGACGAAAGAGCTGCTGAAAATTAGTCGGGCAAGTGGCGGGCTGAGCTAGGAAAGCGCGGTACCGGATCGATAATACAAGACGGGGCAACTTATCCGCTAGTCGTATTCGCATGATCGTCGGTCCATTGGCTTGGGATCGGCGTCAAGGCGCGGCGCATAAAGCTGTACACAATAAGTCCCCGAGGGATTACTCATAGGGCCGCGTGTCAAGATCTTGCCGTGAACCGGTGGCATCTGCGCGCCCGCGCGCACCCGCGACGACACGCACGCTCGCACGCACGCACGCACGCACGCACGCACGCACGTAGATAGTCGGAGAGAGAGAGAGAGAGAGAGAGTAAGCGAGAGAGAAGGAGTAGGGAGGGGGCGTAGGGAGGATCGAGAGAAAAGACAGTCGATGCTCTCGGGCGGCTCTCTTCTTAGTTGTCGGCCGTGTCCGCGCTTGCAACGTAGTGGGAGTCGCCTCGACGCGTCCCTCTTTCCGCTCCGTCTCTCTCCCTCTCTCCTTTTTCACACGCACTCCCTTACCGCACAGCCTCCGCACGCCTACGCGAGAGCCGAGGAGCGTGTGTGCAGTCGCAGCATCGTGTCGCACAGTCCAGCGCGTGCCTCCACGCGACTCCGAGCCCACCACCGACCAAAGAAACGCTACGTCCCGTCTCCCTTCTGACCCTCTCCTCAACGCCCCTCGCCTACCCGACCGATCGCTCTTTCTCTCTGTCCGACTGCTGGCTTGCTTACCTATGGAGGAGCTGGGCCACGCGTCTAGTAGCCACTCAACGCTCACCTCGATCGCGTATCGACTTTAACGGCCGCTTCGGGCCACGCAGTAAGGCCCAATCCGACTACTAACCCCGACCAGTGATCCCGTCTCTCTCTCTCTCTCTCTCTCTCTATCTCCCTCTCTCTTATTCCGAAGGACATCGAGTGCCGCCCAGACTCCAGGATGCTGCCGACATTAACGTACAATGTTCCTAGTGTGTAGGGGTGTGTTGTGAAAAGTGCGCGATACCCTGGTAGTGCGGGATGTTTCGTCTGCTGTGAGTCCTGGAGTTCGGGCCGACCTTGGCCAAGGAGCTTGAGGGAATTTCGGATAGTAGTGGTGCCGAGCGAGCGCGTAGATCCGCGGTTTCGAGAGCCCGGTACATCTGTCTCCTATAAAGGATAGACCGGCGATCGCTCAAGACTCGGGGTGTACTAGTAGTGCTCGGCTTTGTCGGTTCTATCTACATCGACTCTATTAAAAATTGTACGCCGAGGTCGTCGGATACGCGGAGTAAACAAAAGTGATTGATCGCTGATCCATGAGCCGCGAGGATCGCTCACTTTTCGAATCTACGACATCTCTCTCTCTCTCTCTCTCTCTCTCTCTCTCTCTCTCACTATAACACTATCACGTTTTCAATAAGCCCCATTCTCCAGCCAGCCGAAGATCTATCTATCATATCCCTGTGGCGAGAGATGGAGGAAAGTCCGTCGGCGTTATAGATAAATTCGCGTGGGTGCCGAGGCAGCGGCGCCTACCTGTTGCTCAAGATCGCGCGCGGGCGCGCGCGCGCGCTCTTATCCAAGCGGTACTGTATATCCGCGATCGAGCTAAACGGAAGGTGTGTGCGTGCGTGCGTGTGCGCGTGTGCTCGGTGACTTCAAAGTCCACCAAGATCTTTTTCGTCACGGAGGTAGATAGTTAATCGGTCAATTTTACGTTTCGATCCAATAAGCTGCGGACGGTCGGAGATCGTCCTTTGAGCAGGGGACACGTCCGGGGGTGGGATCGCATATCCGAACCAACGTGGGTGAAATGAAAGTGATCTGTTAGTTTCCAGGAGACGATAGATAAGACGAGATGAGGTGGCTGAGATACTCGGCGTTCGCCTTCGGGCTTTTATTCGCGGCCCTGGCATTGGTGCGCGGCTCGACCGACGAACTCCTGGAATGCCGTGCCAAGGTAGCCGCGGACGTTAAAAACGAGACGACGTTCGTGGGCCACGTGAAACTAGCGGACTACGTGTTCACGGGCAAGATGAAGGAGATGCACGGCTCGCGGCTTCTGGTCAAGGTCAAGCGGGCCATCAGGGGAGAACTGAACGAGAGCATCGAACTCCTGGCCAACGACAGTTGCGCTGCTTACATAAGGCACAGCTTTACGGGGATCTTCATGGCCAGGCGGATGCCGGACACGGGGATCGTCCTCATGCACTTTGGTCCGGTGGCCCTCACCCTGGCGAACCTCGATCGCGTCAACGCCGCCGTCAAAGGTAATAATAACCTATCGCTCCTACGACATTCGACATTCAAAGCTACGCGCGACCAATAAAAATAACTTGGCGATAAATTATCCCCAAAATTTATTAATGATTCTTTAATAGAGTCCCGCGTCCACGAGCCCATGAAAAATTTACCGGCATACGTATCTTCCGGCTCGTTTGATCGAGTGCCAATAGCGCGGACTCCGCTTCCCACTTCGCCTTCGCTATACGGAGTCGACTAACGAAAATAAACGGACTCGAGCGTTCGCAGATATTTCTACTCTATTTCGTCTCGACGTATTATTATCCGTCCGAAGCCCGAAGAGATTACGATTTTTTATTTCTACTTCTTCTTCTTATTCGTCTTCTTCTTCTTCTTCTTCTTCTTATTCTTCTACTTCTTGCTCCTCCCAATAACCCCGATATTATCGGCTGTGTCCGTAATACCATTAGGTGTGCGGACGTAGACGTCGGTATTTCTATCGGAGAATTTGTATGTCATAGAATAATCGCTTAAGTAGAGGAGGCGCTAACGCGCAAGCTACGCAAACGTTAGTTAATCGCGGTTTTATCGTAGTCGCGGCATAAAGAATTATTTTGCATCGAAGACGAGGTATTATAAATTGCTTCGCAGTCGAGGAGATCGAGGAAGGAGCAGCGAGCCTTTTCAGCCAATATAAATGTATGGATTTATACGAGTCGGTTGGCCAATACCTAATGACCCGATAATAGCTACAAGTTCCCTTCAGCGACCAAGGATTCAGTCGGCCTGCTCCCTTTTTATCGCCGTCTGATCAATTATACATTACGAGTCGTTTTACGCGCTGCGCGCACTGTCACCAGCTTCCTTTCTCCCGGCTTCGATCTCGCTTTATCCAATCGCCGTCCCTGCGCGATAATCAATTTACGTTATATGTACTTGGACGAGTACACAAAGAAGTAAATCTTTATGATTTACATTTATCTTAAAGACTTGAAGGCAAAAATAGATCTCACCTCCTACCTTTCAGAGCAGGCCCTCCTCCTTCATCTCTTGTTTCTTTCATCGTCGTGTTATTATTAAGTATTGTTGTCGTTGTGCTTGTCGTTGTCGTGTTAGTAGTGGTGATGACGGTATTGCCGCTGCTCTTGTCCTTTTCTCCGTAGGCTTTGGCGATCCAAAACCCATCGCAGAGGAACGAACCCCCCCCCTCCCCCTGCCCCTCAGCCCCAATTATTTATTACTTAGGGAATAATTCTTACCCAACACCAGGGCATCGACATTATATTCGACAAACTAAGGAAGAATTATACACTTGTTAAGAATGGAGGACCGAGTTCGTTATTCATTTGTACGATTAATCTTGGAAAAGTGTCCGGAGGTGCTGGGTCCGGACAGATTTAGCTTATTCTAGCTTACTTAGCAGCTCGCTCATTTAAAAAGAAGATAAAAAGCGCTTGAGCAATGATGGATGATTAAGTTTATAAATAATGTCGTGGTAGGCTCGGCTCGGCATTGGAAATCGGCAGGGAGAAGAATATTTCTATATTTCTCATGTATCCTATAGAAAAAGGAGTAAAGCCGTAAATTGATATTTTTCTGTAAAGAAAAGAAAGAAAATAAAGAAATGACGGAGAAGGAAGGAAGAAAAAAACGGGGGAAAAAAAGCCCGTTTACGCAGGGGATATAATTTTGCAACGTATTAATGAGCTGAATATTTGAATTAGCGTGACTGGAAGTAGCTTAAGACTCCGATCGGCTCAATGCAACATTTAGAAAACTTATATAAATATCATGTTTCAGAAAGCATCTAATAGCTGTCCGTATATATTTCGATAAATAGACGTATCGAATCGCTTAGCCATAACATATTCCTCTCGGGCTCTCTATCACTCTCTCTCTCTCTCGCTCTCTCTCACTCTCAACTTTTATTCGTTTATCCTTTTCTTTCTTTTGTTTTCTTTTCTTTTCTTTTCTTTTTCTTTTTTTTTTTTTTTTTTTATTATTATCGAGAGGAAAGCCAATTGCAGGTGACATTCGATGCATATAATAACGAGTAAAAACTAGTCCCGGACGCAACGCCCGCGCGTCCGGAAATAAATTGCCGTCTTGGTCGGCGGGGGAAGGGTGGCAGGAGGAGGTACGGAGAGAAGCTGCGTCGGTGATTTCCAGGGATCGGTAATATTCCACGGATAATATCGAGTGGGAAAAGCCGAGAGGACAAGTCGGCCTCGAGCGCATTTTGCTTCGGTCCCGGCGATTATTCCGGCTAAGCGCTTTTCCCGATCCGCCGCAGTTCTTAGGGCGACGAGACTATAGTTAGAGAGAGAGAGAGAGAGAGAGAGAGGTGGGTGGAGGAGGGGCGCTGCTCACGCTTGGCGCCGTTTTCGATTCCCATGCCAACTCGAACGGAAGAGCGACTTGTGCGTAACGGCAGCCAACCTCGCGTCGGCTACCGTCCGCCGCGCGAGTCTCCCTCCTCGTCCTCGTCCACGTCCTCGTCCACGTCCTCGTCCTCGAACTTTCCACCTAATTGTCCCATCGATTTGAATTAAATCATCAATCAGGTTAATTAATAATACCGCACGCACACGGCTTATCGGATCCGCTTATCGACTCGATCCCCCTCCTCCATCGATCCTCGACCGATGCTTTTTACCGGGCGCCGCCGCCGTTGCTGCTGCTGCTTCTTCTTTTCATCGCCGTTATTACTCTTGTTGGCCAGTAGAGGTAATGACGCCCGGTTGAATTATCGAGGTGAGGCTGCTGTTACTGCTGCTGCTGCTGCTGCTGCTGCTGCTGCTACTCGCCTCTTATCCAGATCTATGAATCGAATTTAGTATTTATATATCCCCTGGCGGGAATGATTAAAAGTCTCCGGAGGTGAAATAATGATTTATTAATTATTATTATTACATCACTTTTGTACGATTGATTGTCTCGCCGAAATGGATCGCCGAAATGGATCGCCAGAATGGATAGTCGGAATGGATCGCCGGAATTGATCGCCGGAATTGATCGCCCGAATGAATTGCCTCTGAAATGTAGAGCTCGAGCCCTCGGACGTCTCGACATTCCCATCGGCCCCGAATAATGCCCGTGTAATAATAATGAGACATCGATCGATGTTATCGGCTCGAGAGCAATATTAATTCGTCATAAAATAAAGCTGATTTATTGACATCGCGACATTGCGTAACTCCTCGCGGAGGAAGAAGACGAAAATTCTTCCATCAACCAGACGAAGCTTCTACGGTAAATGACTTTCTATCTCTCCATTTAGAATAGGCTTCAAAATAAAAACAAGTATATATATAAATAAATGAATAAATAAAAATTAAAATAAGTAAAAGCAGAAGGTAGAAAAAAATTGAGATGGAATCGAAAATTATCTGCAAGTACGGGATCGGGTGTAATTAAGGTAAGGTCCGGAGTCAGGGAAGAAGTTACAAGCTCGATGCGTCGAGGCGAAAGGAAACAAGGTGTCACTGTCATCCTTGTCATCGGTAGTCACGGCAGCGTCCCTAATCTCAATATATTACAATTCCGCGCACTCGTTTGTCCTGTCGCCTCCCTTATCCAAGCTGCGGCACAACAGGCCATTGTTGGACATGCGGCGCCTGCTGTACCTTATGATATGTTGCGTACCAGAAGAACGAGATCGGTGAATCGTTTCTCCTCCTCCTCCTCCTCCTCCTTCTTCTTCTCCTCGTCCTCCTCCTCCTCCTCCTCTTCCTCCTCCTCCTGCTTCTTCTTCTTCTTCTTCTTCTTCTTCTTCTTCTTCAGAGTCCGCCGCCTTCTCGGATGCTCCGTGCGCAACAACTTACGGCAACGTCCTCAATCGAAAAAGATACATCCGACGAGTGATCGATAGCGTCGCCTGGAATATTTGTATCCAGAGCCTCGAGGGCTTATTATTATAAAGGCACTTTAAATTAGGTTCGCTCTCTTACAAGGGTAGATGCATTTTTACCGATGGCATTTTTCACGTGGCTCCCTCTAGCGATGCTTTGACGTCACTGGACCGTCGTCGGGATACTCCAGACCACCGATAAGGCCCAAGTCGTCTGAAAGCCCTCGAACCTAAAATAGGTTCCAAGCGTAAAGGACGAGCGGCGATCGCGAAATTCTTTAGCGAGCGTTGCCCGCATAAATAATACAAACGTTAGACGATACGTTTCTTTACAGCTTCGGATAATTACGGGAGTAGACGCGGAGATTGGGAATCGGGTATTAAATGCTAGGTACGACGCGGCACCGAAATTCTCTCGCCCCGTTCCCACGAATGTTGTACGTAAGCCGGTGAATAATCGGAAAAGTCGTGTAAAAGCGTGGAAGGGCCGGCCTCGGAGGAGGCGAACGTTCCGGGCGCCAAGAGACGACATTCTATTCCTATGTCGGTGAAGTGCGCGTGCGCGGACCCCGGCTCACATAGACTATCCGAGGAATATATTTACGAGTGCGTTTGATGCGCCTCCGATCCAAAACTCCCGCCGCCGCGCGCTCTCTCTCTCTCTCTCTCTCTCTAGGTATCTACCTACCGCCGACCGCCGACCGCCGACCGCCGACCGCCCTCCACCCCTCCGCGCCCCTACACATCCGCGATGTTCCGAGGAGGCTTTTTTATTCCTGTGAATGAAATTTACTTGCACGCCACGCGCGCTCCCTTCACTTTCTTCTCTTTGCGGGGTAATGTCTCCTGTCATGGGACCGGCGGGAAATTAAAATAATGCGAGCTGCCCCGCTAATTTATTCGAAGCCGGGCTTAAGAGACGCCGCGCTTCGATTTATTTCGAATAGCTGAATCGTCCCCCACTCGCACAATAGAGCCGCGTATTCGCACGAGCCCCCCCCCCCTCTCTCTCTCGCGCTCTCACTCGCCATTTGCATTGTCAGAGTCAGAGTATGGTGAGTCCCCGGGATATCCGTATTATTATAACTTTCGCAGATTAACGCACTTTTATATAAAACTCCGGTTAATTTTCCATTTAACATACATTAGCGCTGCGCTATTATAAACTAGTTTGTTGCTTGCGTCATTTTTTTTGTTGTTTCTTTTTTGTTTTTTGTTTTTTTTTTGTCATTTTATTGCTCGAGCAACTGTACCAACAACTGCACCGCTCCACGTTTTACTGCCAACAACATACTCGACATTACACTTTAGTACAAATTCATTCGAGATTGTAACTTTTGTCGATAGATTTCTTTTAAATACTTGAATTAATTCAATTTCGCATTTACACGTTTGCAGGAGAGGTTTGCGTGCAGGTATATAAATTTACCTGCCGCGTTTCCTCGGTAATTTCATTGCACTCGAGAGTACTTTATTCTGGAGTTGGAAAAAAACTGATAAGAATAAATATTTTTTTAGAGTAAAGCCGAGTAATCGGTAGTAGAAATTACTTATTCAATTAAATACTTAAAATACGTAGGTGTGCTCTTTTAATTATCTCTTTGCGAGTTAATTAATTATTTTTATAGACAATTCAGTGACTGCTCTCGGATATGCATGTATGCCTTCGGTAAAGCTAATCCTCCAATCATTCTAAGCCTCAAAGACATTTTATCATTATTTATATGCTACGAAAGAATAGTTTCGATAGTCTTATTGCTCGACTAATGAACTGAAATCAACTACATCTCTCCGCCGATTTTATTAATATTTTTTTATTAAATTCATTCGTAATCGACCCGCGTTTAGATTACTTACAGATATACAATATTACGCAAGGAATGTTATTGTCGAAGAGTAAAACATTCCCGCAAATGGAACGAAATTTTTGATAATATCGTAAAATACGTCTATTAATTTAACGCAATGTCGATTGTCGGTAATTTTACAAATCAGTCCGATTTACATATAATACGTAATTACGAAATTGACGTTAATAATAAAGTATAAAAAATTCCTCGGAGCACAAGATCGTTCGATCAGAAATTATAATTCCATTAGATAGAGGAAGAATATTAAATATCTGTTTCTGCACTTTTGCTTATCTTATTCAATGGAAAATTAATAGTAAATAGCATTGCAAAAAGAAATAGTGTTTTCGCGAAAGATTTAATGAATGATCGATACAATCTGCTTCTCTATATTTCTGACAGGCAAATAGAACGAACAGAATATTTTCATTATAGATAAGATTGTTGTTTGTCTTTTACATTGGCGACGGGCTCGGCATCGCGTACTTAGCCTAACTAACCAATACGAAATAAACCGATCATTACGGCTCCTAACTCTGACTTCGAGTCTTTAATTATACTCTCACGGTTTTTGGCTAAATTACCTACGATGTTGATGAAAAATAATGAGTTTAGGCAATTGATTCCTCGCCGGGGCCAATAAAATAATTACTTTGTCGTAGGCCGTGCGTGGAATGTCTCGTGTTTGTGATTGCGTTTGTGAATAAATAGTTGCCAAGGGAGATAATTTTCATATAAATGAAGGCGTCCTTGGGGGCGGAGGAGGGGGGGTGGGCTCAAGACCGCATAAGACGTCTGAATTAACTTCTGAAGTAGAATTTATGGGAGCAAATAGACTCGAGGGCAGTTTTCCCCATCGAGACCGTCATCTCATCTGACTGGTGGGCAACATTAATCCCCAGTCGTGGCTTACCTAGCTATCGGAGCTTTATTATTTGCACGTATCGTATTCAGGAAGGTGGCGGTCGCGGTGGAGGTGGATGTGGAGGTGGCGGCGATGAAGCGCGTACAGAGGGAAACGCTCGCGGAATCGGCGCGGAGTGGCGCACGTGTCATTGACAGCAGAGAACGCGCGCACATGCAATCGTCATCGTCGCTCCATTTATTTGACCAATTAAACGCCTAGAGCGCGCGCTTAATACGATTGAGATAGCCGAGTTGGAGTGAGAGGTTACAAGTACGTCGACCCTCCCCCACATCTCAGCGAATAATGATGATCTACATACGCATAGACCATTATTAATCGTCCGCCACCACTATTTCATTCATTTTTTATAGACTCCGACATGGCTGTGCCTGACCTCGCGCCATCCGTTTATTTATTACACGAGAACTACGGTCACTATTGACACGGTTTTACAAATCTTTTTAACCTCAGCCTCGACGCTTCCTTTGTACATACTCATGCGCGTGCCTATCTCGTCTGTACGTACAGGCTGTATAAATAAAATTCGTTCGTTCCTGTTTCTCTTCATTCCACACTGTCACACTGAATTAACCTCGATCGTGCACGCGTTTCGTTGTCGGTTTCATACTTTTTTGGTTGAAAATTCAATTATTTTAAGTCCATATAGATCGGTGCTTACGATTACAATCGACTTTCGTTTCTGCAAACGTGGATTCAGATGTATTAATCCAGCGCAATATTAATTGTTCGAGATATTTAAACGAACTTTCGAGCGAGCGTTACAAATTATTGCCACGTGATATATAAATATCAAATTCAATCGAATGCGCTTTAAAAATCCCATTGGGATTTTCTCTTTTCCCGTGGTCTTGCCAATATACGATTACGGCATTTCACTCAATCTAATCGCCTTTTACAGAAAAGCAACGCTATATGTATATGTACATTGCGCGGTGAGCCTCACACGATGCTTAATTAATGTAATTTTTATTTCCCGGCAATACCTTTAATTCCCCAAGTGCGATCCGTGCGATTATTAACTAATTGTCGTCCGATTAAATATTCCTTTTAAATAATATCGGAGCAGCTTTCGTGCGCGTGATTACTCGAGCTGTTATTACAAACATTACGAATATTCCGTATTTCGTATTAGGAAGTGTTCGTTAGCGATTATAAATGATTTGAGCATCATTTTATTTTACGATAAGTAAATTTACAAGTTTTGAGCGAATGTACTGTTATTTGAAAAAGGTATACTGCTGAGTCAATCAATCTTTATGAATAGGATGAAAGGTCTCGAACAGCTCTGGAATTTCTCGTAATATTTCTGCAGCTTTAATATGGATTTCCTCCATAACGACCCTACAGTTTTATTAATACCACAATTATACGTATAATACATGTATATAGAATATTTTTCTTGAACACGGCAGAACAAAGTGCATTTAATTATGCGATTACGGAACAAATGAAGGCTGAAAAGTAGCCATTTCTCTTTCCTACGAGTCTGATAAATAAATAACGAATACTTTTTAACGTTCTAAGACTTTTTTCTATTTATCACTCGATTCTTTTGATCTTTGAATAATTTATTATATAAACACGCTAGTACTTACGTCGGCATCCTATCCTCCTTGTATATATATATATATATATCTTTAATATTAAAAAAAAAAAAAAAAAAAAAAAAAAACAGAAACAAAGAGGAATAAGTAAAATAAAAATAAGAATTAAGATTGGTTTGATACATTTGAAGTAAGCCTTGGCTTTCTAATATTTCTGTAGCGGTTGATCGAGATTTCTTGTCTACGACTTAGAGGCAGACAATTGTACTCGAATCCGATAATCCGTCTGTCGGTCGGTCTATTGAAACGAATCGGAGAAAACGTTCGGAAACACTGCATTCCATTCCACCTGTGTCCCCGGGCCGTGATACGCTACCTGCGACAGACGACAACACCTGGACCACATACGAGAGCCTCGCCTACGCGCGCGCTCCCGCTATCTAAGCTCTGCCTACATCAGGGGCCGTTCCCACTCGCCCTCTCTCACACACTCTCTCTCTCTCTCTCTCTCTCTCTCTCTCTCACTCTCTCTCTCCCTCTGTCGCTCTCGAGCGCGCGCGCGCCCGCTGAGTTGCTTTGCGCCGATACTCGACGCCGCAGCTCAAGCCAAACTACTTTTATGCGAAACGCTAATCGGTTACCGAGCGCTCTTTTCGGCTCCTCGCCGCTCTATAATATTCGCAGATTATATCGCTTAATGCGAGAAATAGAATACGATTTATGGGCTCGACGTCTAATTTCGGAGATACGGCTATTGCTCGCGTTGATCCAGCATCCGAGCCCGTTTTCTTCTTGATCCGACGCTCGGCCGATCCAGCGTTTTGTTTACCATATAGCGAGAAAATCTGAATTATAAATAGGGAGCGAGCTCTCGGTCAGTCGGACAAAAGATAACGACTTCAGAGAGTTTATTGGGAAAATAATTCACCGGCCACCGAGTCTTAACGAACGTACGTCCGGATTTTGAAAAACTGCCTCGACTCGATTACGCCCGAAGCATCAAAAATTTTACAAGCGTATTTTTAACGCATTATTATTTTAATACCGCGAGCTCAGAGCGTCGAGTTGAATACTGAAAATGAGCTGAAAATAATGGCGGCGAGGAGCAGGGGGAGGGCAAAGAAAGGTAGAGTATAAAGAAAGATGGAGGCATGAGACTGTCCGCGCAAAAAGAAGCGCAATAAATTAAGAACGAATGGGAGATTAGAGTACGGGAGAGGGAGAGGGAGAGAGAGAGAGAGAGAGAGAGAGAGAGGGAGAGAAAAGAATGGATAAAGCTACTACGAGGAGATAAATAGAGATAGTGGCACGAGGAGGAAGAGGAGATAAAGATTCGTGCGCGCGAATCGCCAGTGCGCGCACAGCACAATACTTTCCTCGGCTCGTCGTGTGTGAGTATCTTCCTACGCAATACTCTGCGACTCCGGTCGTCGTAGTCGTCGTAGTCGTCGTCGTCGTCGTCGTCGTCGTCGTCGTCGTTGTAGTCGTTGTCGTAACCGTCGCCGTCGTCGTCGTCGTCGTCGTCGTCGTTCGTCGCGAAACCGTTCGTCGACACCACCACGCCCATGCGAGTCTCGGCATCCGCGTCCCCGTCCACTTATACATCTGCACGACTCTCCTCGAGGCTTCCTTCCCGACTGGCCGAACCCGAGGCAATTCCCCCATGAATTTTTACACCTTCCTTTCCATCATTTTACATGTCGATGTTTATTTATAACTGTCCCATTGTCGGTGTTATTACGCTCTCCCCCCCTCCCCCATCCACCCCTCCCGCTCCACCCGCTCCGATGCCACTTTGCACATGATATTTTTCGAGCGAAAGTCGTTCCGGCGCTTGCTATTCTCCCTCGCTGGATATCTAGCCAATGACTCCTTATATTCTCCTTCCTCTCCTTTCATTTCATTTCATTTCATTTTATTTCATTTCATTTCTGCGAGCCTCTTGTCTCCCCTCCCCCCCCACCATTCTGTCTACCCCGTTACCCCCGTCACCCGACCCCTCCGAGCGCTCATTTGCGGAATTAGCCTCTTAAACACGGCTCTCGGCCGCTAAGACCCGACATATCCGATCTAAGGATTTACTTATCGACCGGCTTACCAAAGGTGCTTCCATCCGTGTAAATGGTAATGTGCCTCTTCCACAGATTTACCACGAGCACGAGTGAGTTTATTCAAATGTTTCGTAATCCTTCATCTTTCACAAATATTATACAAATTTTATAGAATTACGTAAGAGCTGTCGTTAGCAGCGAATGTCCTTCCCTCCTTACATCAATTACCTCATGCCGGATAATTTTAATATACCAACGCGTCGGCTAACCGAGGCCTTAAACACATACGAGGGCATTCTTTCAATCCGTATCAATAATAATCTATTTATTACGTAAGGGATTGTAATTAGCATTATACCATAAGTACTGCGAGCATTATAATGTTATATTGGCGTATAATTACTGGCTGGATCGATGATGTGTATTGAGAGGTCGTTGAAGCTCGTCGGATCGAAGCTCAATGGTATTTAGTATATTCCGATCTACGAGGAAAGGCATGGCGCGTATATGTTATATGGTGAACGCGCTTCCGGGCCCCTATACAAGCTTCACGATTTCGTGTCCATTGTAAAAAGTAATAAAGATAATTTTGCAAACGGCAAATAGTTTTGTAAAATTAGTTTTTCGGCTGGCTTCCACGCTCGGTACCGCGGGAAACCCGTAATTACGAGGGTAAACGACACTAAGGACAGTTTTAAAAGTACTTTCAGCTAGTTCTAATGCTTTCTTCGTCCGCGGGATAAAAAGGACGAAAAGGAAGAACAAGAGTCCCGATTAAGAAAGTTCGCGTTTAATAAAAAAAAAAAAAGAAAAAAAGAAAAAAAAAAAAACGGCCTGCGAGTATTATTATAATAAAGTACTGCATCGGGAAAATTCAATGGAATCCGTAATTTTCCCATACTAATTACCGTCGGCGATATCGCGCACATGCGACTCGCCGAAGCGAGGGGAGTCGTGAAATTTTTGCCCCGAGCTCCGTCCGCGGACGAGCTGCAAGTTGATAGCTATCAAAGTCAAGAGCCGAGACACGCAATAAAACGCGATTTCATATTAAGGTTAGATTTACGATAGATGTCACGCGTCTGACTTTTATACGCGAAGCAAAGAAAATTAGTTGATGTTAATTAATACGTGCATAGAGCTTTATGTAATTCCGCGGCAATTGTTCATTCGGAATTGTTACGTACACAGAGCAGCTCTACACGGAGAATTTTAATGTCTTCATTGTATTGGGGATACAGAGCGGAGAGGCGAGAAAGATGAATTCAGCGATCGGGTGAAACTAAACAAAAAGCAGAAGAAAACAAATAAATAAATAAATAAACAAGTAGAAGGCGTTTTATAAGAATAAGTAAAAATGTAATTTAAAGTTTTTCGCGCATCGGTCGATCGAACGAGAGGAAACGCTCGATTCTCCCGTACGAAATATTCTCTTAATTTGCCATTGTTGTGCCACGAGACGTCCGTTCCGTTCGTATATTTTCATGAATTTACGCGTAGCAAGTGCTCTGGTCGGCCAGGGTACCGAGAGATTAGCCCCTGATAACCTCTGCTCGATGAAAGGACGTATTTACTGCGTCATCGAGAGAGAGAGAGAGAGAGAGAGAGAGAGAGAGAGAGAGAGCAGAGGGGTGGTGAGGAGATTAAAATGAAAGTGTAGTGCGCGGAGCCGTTTTGTTAAAGGATTGGCGTCAGATTGGTAGAATTGCACGGGGAAAGGAGGGAAGATCCCTGGGGAAGATAGGATCGGCCGAATGTTGAAAAGGCGCGACGTTGGGGTAAACAGCGGTTGGTCGTGGGGCCAGAGGCTCGGCAACTTGAGGGATTAATTAGCCGCGGAGTCCCGCGGTCGGAACGGGTACCTGATGGTAAGGAGGGACAGGGGGAGCGGGAGGACAGGCAGACAGGCAGACAGGCAGACAGGCAGTCAACGCGGACACCGACGTACGGTATAAATTGAAGGTGCCGAAAAGGAAACACCATCACCTCTCGCCGCGTCCCCCGCGAGCCACCAATCATGCACTTGCGCTCACGAGGATGCTGCTGCTGCTGCTGCTGCTGCTGCCGTTGCCGCTGTCGCTGCTACTCCCTCGTAAAACAGCGAGAGCGCGCCAACGTAATCGGGATTTATGATACAGCCTCCCCTCCCCTACGGCCCTTTCTTTATTCGGTTTAAGGCGACGGCTAAAACGGGGACCCGCGACCACGTTGGACACGAGCTTCCGATTAAAAGCGCAATCACGTATGCGTCCTTGGAACAGATGCAGTCTCGCCAGCCCTGGGCCCAAGGTAAATCATTATAGAACGCCTCTCGAATTATTGTTATTTATAGTTACCGTCCGTTCCGGCAGATGGACAGGGACGATTGCCCCGTGTTCGTTGGTGTTCAGGACCGCGAGGGCATCGCGACACTTTGTCTCTCGCTTTCCCTCTAATCAGACCTCAACGAGTCCTCCTCATTATTTCGTATCGAGGACAAAGTTCGGACGAATATCGGGCCATCGGTTCCCGCCTCCCCGGCCCATCCATACCCTTTTACGGCCCGAGTTCATTTACAACGGACGTTTTATTATTAAGAAAGGAAGGAACCGACAGGCATTTAAGCCTCTCTCGCCGGCTCCCCGTTACCATTAAGTGACAAAAACATTTTCTTTCGCTCACCTGCATTCACCTAACGAAATAAATTTATCCCCGGCCTGTAGTATAATTATAACAAGGCGTAATAAATACTTTTTAACTGCGAGGGGATAAAATTTCGGTTTAATTGCTTCTGGGTCACGTTTGTGCCGTTTCGCTTCCCCCACCTCCACCCGCTCTACTTGCCAATAAACGATCAAGGGACAGATAAAGACAAGGCAGTTGATGTAAAGTCCCGTAGGTCAGTATAATTACGGAGCTTAGTAGCCCAATGATAATAATTAATGCATAAAAAGCCGTTAAGTTGAAAACGGTTGGCTTAGGCGCGGCTCGCGCGTAAAAACGCGCTCAGGTCGACTGGGATTATCGGCAGCGGGATTCTTCTTGAAGTGGCTTGAAATTAAAGAGCCGGATAGGGCTAGAACGAGTTTAGGAGGTAGCGCTCGAGGCGGCGGTGGGCGGGGCAGGCCGAGACTCGGCGCCGTTCCATGCAAATCGGCTTCGAGAGAAAAACTGTCTCCGAATAATGTCGGATCACTGATGGACTTAGGGGATACGAGGGTGCGGTGGATCGGCGACTACGGTTGGGGGGAGCGTTAGCTTCCGGCGAGTCATCCTCGCAGGTAAGCATCCGATTACGCGGGTCCGGAGCTCCGGCTAAGCCCTCGCGGTGGAGGAGGAGGAGGAGGAGGAGGAGTACGACGCGCCCGGATGATTATCATGATGGAGTCGGTGGTATCGGTGGCCTCGATACCCTCTCTAGGTGCACGGGCGCTAATTATTTTTAGTTCGCCGGTGAATGGAGGAGATAATACGGCTTCCTCGTTTCATTGGCGTTTCTCGTTATCGTTATCAGGAGCGCGCGGGCTCGCGCAGCCTCCAGTTCCGATATCTCCCTAATTATTCTAATCTTTTCGATAAACAGATACATTTTTTTTTCCTCCTAACCGCGTAGATTAAGTTTTTCTTTGAATATTCAAACGAGCCCGTAAAACTTCATGGCTCGATTATCTGTATAATAATTCGCTTCGCGGGCAGTTCTCAAGTTCATTTTAATCGATCAAAAGTCCTGCGGGGGAACTCCGACGGCCCAATCTTATCTCCGAGCAGCGCAGCGAGTCGCCATTTTCACCGTCAATGGCCGCTCGCAAAAACTGCTCGCAACTCTCGTTTCGACTAAGAATATACTAGGGCTCCTTGCCATTCATAGCTTACTTAATTACTAAGTACGCCGTTCCCTGCCCATGGCCAATAAATATATACATCTAAAACGCATACGCATACGCTTGGAAACTTTCACAGAGGATTTTCATACAAATTTCATTGCAAATCCTTTCATTCAATTATCTTCGAATGCATACCGATCTTATATTACAACTAAGGATTGGCCTTTTTAATTAAATACCGAAAAACTAACTAACTTGATTACGCTCCGAGTGGGGCTTTATTCATATTTACATAAATATAATAATAACGCTCGTATAAGCCGTAGTGCATTAGAAGCTCGAAAGTAAGGGTTCGACTATTTACGTAACCAAGTCGACAAATATAACGTTCGATAAGTTAAAAATATTTACACGATGCGCGTAAATGTAATTCAGCAAGTCGTACTTAACTTTACGTCAATGTAGCAGATTCTGACGTTAAATAGGAAATATTTAATAAGACGTGACTTTGCTAAATTAATGAAAACTAATGAAACAAAGGAAATGTGATGTTGATGAATTATTACGTCAGTCGGAGCTACGAAAACTATTATTCGCCAGCACAAGATGGAAATATATTTTGTCGGAGCTCGGCTCTCTACCGAGATCTCGTGCTCTATCTCGTACGCGTATTTTTGTATCTCAATTAAAGGGTCAAAATCTAATGACAAATCATAAGCACCTGCATTCCGTAGGCGCGTGCGCACCATCCGTCTCTGAGCTACGGCTCTATATTTTGGATATCTGGCGCGTCTCGCTTTTCCGTAAAGGTCCACGTACCATCGACGCGGAGTCGCATCGTACAGAGACGGAGCGCGCGCGCGAGAGAGAGAGAGAGAGAGAGTGCACGGCGACGCTCCGAATCTATTTTCTCTTGGAGGCTGTTGGAGCTCTATTCTAGGAGGCGGCATTGGATTAGGTCGGGTATCCGGACACGCTTTCGTCATTGATTGTGAAAAGAGCATTGGCGGACATTAATCAGCGATCGTGCAACGTCGATCGATATAATAAAAGCGTCGTACGGAAGGGGGCGGGGGCGGAAGAGGTGTGCCCGTAAGGAGCGAAAAGGTTTTTATTGAAGGGGCACTTATACTTGTTCGGGTACGCGCGCGGAAAGATAATGTGTGCGAGCTCGGGCTTTTGTGCTCTGACCCAATTTTCACGGAGCCACGAAATTTATGGAAACATTAAGTCTCCGCGGCTTCAAAGAGGAAACGAAACGGATATTTCTCGAAATATTAAACTATTTTCAAAGACTATCGTCTATTTTCGTTACTTCACGATCCACCCCGGGTGGGGAGGCGGGGCCTTTAATTAAATGATAAATCTTGACGTGAGTGTCGCGGTAGAGTTTTTGATCGGAGCCGCGACTTTGGCCGTTGAAAAAAAACTATCCGAGTTCAAGGACTGAGCGACAACGACAACGACGACGGCGACGACGATACTTGGAAATATAACGATCGCGGAGCCTTAGGATGTATAAAATCTAATGAAAGGCTAATTGAATCGTCGGAGAGCGACTTAATCAGTGGAGGGCGAGGCCGGCGGGAGAAGGGAAACTGGGACCGGTGCCGCGAGTAAAAAGCCACGGCTGACAAATGTCCTCGATTTATTATGGACATGTGCGCCGAGTCGTCGATGTCCGCCGAGCGGCAAATCCAACTTGGCATTGTCCTGCGCTTAGTGTCATTAGGAGAGCCCGGGGATTGGAAAGTGGACCGTCAATTTGTCGGCCGTCGGCGAGGGACGGGGCGGGGCGGGGCGGGGCGGGACAGGACGGGGCATCGATCTACCCGACACTCGCCGAGGAGGATCGGCGCCGGGAGCGAAATTTATTCGCTACTCGATCTCTCGGCTCCCCCCCCCCTCTGCGCCACCTTCCGACGCCCCATTCCCGGACGCATGCGACCCGCGGTAAAGCGGCGGGAGGAACGGGAGCTTTTCGAATCGAGGAACAATCATTCAGAGATCGGAGCCTCGTCCTCGGTCACTCCCGGCGCTTATTTCTTCCGCTCCGTGGAATGTCGAACGATTTGCCGTTATAATCCTCCTACCTCCGATGACTCACCAAATCATCTCTTAAGCCCCGGCTTTTGCCTCATTTCTCTTTGATTTCACATGCATTATTCCTCGTACTCGCCGGGCCGTTCCAACCCCACCGTCCCGCCTGCCCCCCCCTCTCACCGGTTCCACGTTACCCATCGTCTTAACCGACCTACGCCTCCATTCCGTACGGAGATTTATCAAAATTGGTAAATGATAAGCTTCGCCTTTCTATAATTATACGCTTTGATTTAAAGGGCTTGGGAATTATTATCACTGATAATGGCTCTCTAATAATGCAACCGATATCTCGACATTATCCGTAGTACTATCCCTGCCAAATATATCCTCTTCCGTTACGTTATTACCATTACCACCACTCTTCTTATTATCATCTTATTATCAATATTATTGTTTCTTAGGTTTCTTCGTTTGAGCATTCGTTGCGATTAGGCTCGTCGGAAATTACCTTTCCGTGTAGTCCCGTGTGCGTGAGGGCGGATGAATCACTCGCTCGCAATAGTTATTAAACCGAATCCCATCATAGCTAACAAATCCAACCAGTTTTCTTAAGACCATCTACGTCATCTACGGCATACGGCAGATGGATTTTTATTAATCCATCAAACCTTGATTATCGTTCGATTATTCAATAAAAATTGTAATCGATGTGCTCGAGGAAACTGATAATACCCGATAACGTAAATATAATTCCAATTCTCTTGCCCATGCAATGACGAAATTGAATTCGATTTACTCGTGATAATTGAGATCGAAGTCAGACACTGGCTACCATTGCTCGTGGATCATGAAGATTGAAGGTAATAGGTAGCATTTGAACTAAAATTATAATGTTACATAAAATCGCCTATTAAGCTGCGAGGGGAGGAGGAGGAGTGAATCTGGCACTTTACCAGCTCCGCGGTTCCTAATACGTCGACGATCACAGGCTTGGGAGCGTCAAAAGTTTTTGGCGGAAATGTAGAGGGACGATCCGGTCTTCGACCGATATACGAATAATTTATATCTTGTTATCTTTATGATCCAATTTCGATTATAAGTTTCGGTTATTTTCGTTCCCTCGAAGATCTTGGCTTGGCTTGGCTTGACTTGACCTCCGTCATCACTTTCTCCCGTTCCCTCGCTTACATCTCCCCCTCTTCCCGCTATGTTTCTCTATGTGTCTTGGATCTCGGGTCTCGGGTCTCGGGTCTCGGGTCTCGGGCAGCCTGTCGCCAAGCGCACACGGACACGCGCACGCATAAACGTCGCCGCCTCTCCGATATATCGCATCGTCCGGGGAATCGCGCGAGATTCGCGCGTCGATCTCAGGCAAGAGCCTCGATATTGTTATTCATTGTGACCTCCCGTCCTCCCAACCTTCCAACCTCCGAACCTCGAGGTTCAACACGACCCGCGCCCACGCACTCCCCTCGTAAGCTCTTTATTGCCCGTATCGCACTTACTCGCCGCCATCACCTACTCGTCCTTCCTCTTCTTCCTCCTCTCCTCCTCCTCCCCCTCCTCCTCCTCCAACCCTCCACCCCCCCCCCGCCCAAGCACAACGCGCCAGGCCTATATTATCGTATACACGTTTTGTTTGGCCTCCGATCGAGGGGATATCGCTCGCAGGCATCGGCCGCGAATATAATAAAGGGCGGCCGGCCCGGGTGAGCGGGCGGGAGGAGGCTACAGAGGAGGCGCTGCGAGCCGATTTATGTATTGCAAATTATCGCGCGGTATCTTCCACAAACATGCAAATTTTACACCAGATTACGAGGGACTTTCCCGCGAGCAGCTCCCCCGAGCTTACTTACCTTTACGGACCTTTTCGGATAAAAGAATTGTTGGCTAAGCCGATAAAATCTCACAAGTAAGAAGTAAGACGACTTTTATGGACTAATAATTTTACCTCCGACCGACCATTCGCAAATAAATAATCCGACGAATAAATAAATGCCCTATGCTCACATTATTACATTACCGATGCGATGCATTCCTCGGACTTTATTCTATTATGCATAAATAAACCATTCGGAATAACGATTTAATATCCGCCTTTGACTTCAAGTGCATTTTAATTTTAAAAGCACATCCTTTTGTTTAATAATATAGCATTGAAGGGTTAATTCCGACCGAGGCCACTTATTAATGACGTAAATTTTAATTATTTCTACAAGTCGTAATTATCGTTCTTTATATTATTTTTATACTTACTCGTCTTACATTTTTTCCCCCTTACTTTTAATTCCTCAACTCTTGCTTCGCCTCAATAGCAACGAAAAAGGATTCCCTCTCGCGATCTCACATGCTTCGTACTTATAAACTTTAATGTACTGCAATTACTTTCATTGCTTCCGAGGTATATTTTACAATTTTAACAACAAAGTCCTTAAGTTTCTTAAATCCGTATGGTATTGAATAATAAAAAAAAAAAAAAATTAAAAAAAAAATAAAATAAAGGGTCGCATATCTGATCCGGAAAGAAAGTAGTAGTTTTAAATCTGGCACGCGTTCTTATTAAAATTTTCAAGCATGCCATTAATGGCCTTCACTTCTATTATAATGGCGAGCGAGCCTTTAACTTTTTCCCATAATATCATTATTTCCTTTCGCTCCCCTTTTGCAAATTCATTAATACGTAATCTAATAGTCGCGATGATTGTACAAAAATCGTAATATACATTACGAGATAGAGAATATATATATATATATAGAGTGAGAGAGAGAGAGAGAGAGTGAGAGAGAGGTGAGAGAGGGCGGGAGGAGGGTCGATAAACACATTTGAATTTAAAACAATTAATCTTTAAATGTATTTATTCAATTCGCTTGGAAGAAATATAAGCTCGCGCTTCCTTAGATTAATGGCAATCCTCATTCGTAAGCGGAGCTTATTAATTTATTCAAATGATTAATAGAAATGTTAATTGGGTAGCTGGGATTTTTGTAAATCGCGTAGCGTACTCATCAAAGCGCCGTAGAAGCCTCGAAGCCATCTCTCGGAAATTTGCCGAGACCGCCATATTGTTGAAGAGCCCGGACGCGGTGATGCTCCGTCCGGGTAATTGTAAAAGTGTTTTATGCTGAATACTTTACGGCTCCGCGGCCGCGAGGCGGCGAATAATGTCTCGGGACAAGCGCGTGAAAATCAATTTGTTGTCGTCCGACGGATGAAAAACAGATTTGGCTCTCTGGAAATGTTTAGCTCCTAATTAAATACAACTAAACTTATCAAAAACATCGTTAACTCCATTCGAGGGAAGAAGGCGGCCGCAAAAAGTGAAACTCCCCAGCGACGCTTAGAGAAAGAGAAGTGAGTTACGACGCTCGCTTCTTCTTCTTCTTCTTCTTCTTCTTCCTCTTCTTTTACTTTTTTCATTAATGTCTTATTTTTAACCCAGCTATATATATATATATATATATGCAAATACACTTTAACTAGCGAGAGCGCTCACGCGCCAACCTAATGTCCATCCATTCGCTAAAAGCTCCCGCTAATTATCCGCATTAGAGGTCTTTTATACGAACAAAGCGCACGGATCTTCGAGAAATACGCATAATTTTAACGTATAGCATCAATTTTTTTGTACTTGCGCGTGATGATACCGATAGCGTAATATCGAATATTCAAATACAATGTCGAGTTGCAGCGGTTAATGATGAGCGTACTTTAAAATCACGGTTTTACGAGCTTCGAATAAGATTGTGCCCTGAGCAATACAATTCATGCATTTTTAAGCAGCACCTGGACAATTGGTCTGGAAATTCAATTGGAAATTCAATGATTTGCATTGAAAAATTTGCAGAGTGAGGTTCGCATGCCGGTAAGAAGGGGACATATGTGCCGCTAATGAATAATGTATGTTAGCTGCTACCGACTGGGAAACGTTCATCAGCGCCGGTTACCACAAAATCATCATTACACGACTTAATCCTTCGAATGAAATAAGGAGTGAAAGTCCAAGCTACTAACGAACGGTTAAATTCAATATAACGTTAATTTGCAGTTTGAAAAACAATAAAAATATTATCTTGTTTCGTTTACGGCTTAATCTTGCCTCTCTTTTTTCCTTTTTTTTTTCGCATTTTAAGGACGCCTAGCCGACACCGTAAATTCATGTCGCCTTGCACATACATATCTTGCCGGATTTTTACGCCATGGTTTTAATGACTAGCGCGCGCGCGCGCGCGCGTATTAGAAAAATTCATTGACAAGAAAGTCAGGAGAGCGTTTAAATGCTCTTTTTTTCTTCATTTATCCCTGCTCTTTAGAATTTAGCAACAGAGTCTTATGTAAATCTTATATAAATTTGATTTTTTTGTAGCAGCGCCAGCAGCAGCAGCAGCAGCAGCAACAGCAACAGTAATTCATTGCGAGAGCGTAATAAAAATCTTAATAATAAAATAAACTTGAATGAAATCATTTTGAATTCCATTAATGCAGTGTTCGAATTAATAAAACCCATTAAACTTTATGAATGGTATGTTGTATAAGATTTATGATTACTATCTAAGTTGCTTTACGTGCTGATAACTCCGAAGATTATTATTATAAGCGAATTTTAATATACGATAAATACTACGATTGCGGATTCCTAAATAGATTGACGAAAATTTTAATACTTCGGACGGCCTAGCGGGGGTGTAAATTGTCAAAATACACATCCAGCGTCCCTCGTTTCGCCAATTCACAATAAACTTTCTACGAAACGCATATCTTTGCACGAAAGCGCGAGCGAGGCTCGAGAGTATCGTTACGAATAAAAGATATGAACTGCCTTGTAAGTAACAGCGTCGGTAAAAATTTAATTCGTAAATCCAGGCAATCGTGACAACTGGCCACGGATAAAAAAAAAAAAAAAAAAAAAAAGATCCGCCTGAAAAACTTTCTCTATGGCTGAATTCTAGTTTTTCTACATCGCGTTCGTTTCCTTATTCGTCGGTTCGATCCTTTAAGCTTTCCCGTCCTTCAAGCGCAACCACTTGACGTATGACATTACTTATCCTTCAACGCGAATACCGAGTCTCTTGGATCTAATGCCCAACGAGGGTGAAATATTACTGGAATGATCGGGAAGTTCGGAAATTTCTAATTCTTAAGCTCGGCTGCGGCTCCGAAATTCGCTCCCAAGCCTAAATTTATTTACATTATCATTGGAGCTCAATGCGCCTTAATTTACCTTGTCCACGAGGGCCGTTGAAAACTTGCTTAAAGCGCGGCTTAATGTTTAAAAAATTCTTTAAGTGTGGCGTCCGAGAATACCTACCACTTAACTTTTACACGAATGCACAACCTAAGTGGCATTTACTGTTTATCTTGACTTTTACTTTCCTTTAACCTTTATACTGCATGCGATCTTGACGCAACCGCTTAAATTAGTTTAATAAAATAATGCCCGAATTAATTAATTTTACTTACGCACATTATACGTGAATGACTGAAAAATTCCGATTCCCTTTAACCTTTCAATGACTTACTTTTTCCATTAAGCTTTACGTACGCTAGCTCATTCTTATTATCAGTCATTTAACTATAAATGCAAACATTTCCATAAAATTACAACAATATGAATTACGATAATTATACTTGATATTTCCGTAAATCATGTTATTTATAATCTCCTCGTGTAAGTAATAACGCGATGGTTATAATAAAATTTCCCCGTTGTTACTTTTATGGTGTATTTAATTCCTTGAACGTGTAAACGTCCTGCAATGATAGATAAATAAAAAAAAAGGGGGGTGGAGGGGGGGACGAAGGACTTGGCCATACAAAGGCCAGTAAGTTGTATTGTGTTTAAGGAAATATTAATTTCTCATAAGTTTTTAACGATATGGGAGGAAGGGAGTGTAAAGTTAATTGTGGGACGTTGAGACTTGACTTTTTACACGAAGCTTTAGAAAGTTTTTGGAATTAGTCATGGTGAGAGGAAGGAAAAAGAAGCCGAATTACTTCCACGGGATTGAAACACGTGTTCCGTAGATTCTTTGGGTAAAAAAAAAAAAATAAAAGAAAGAAAGAAAAAAAAAAGAAGAAGAACTTTCCCTAATATACGTAAGGATAAATTTCGTTTTCAGAAACTTTTGACCGTCCGGAAGAAGTCCCAAGTACCCCCGGCAAGTAGTAGCCCCCCTATGTCGCGCTGGTGACGAACGACCAAACTTCCCTTTCGCGATCCACGTAAGTCGGCGGCCGTAATAACGAAATTCGCGTGAAAAAAAGGGGCGGGGGGAAGGGGGTTATTGAGATTCACATAAACGAGCATTTGCGCGTGAATTACCGAGCCATCGGGGACACAGTCGACCGCGCAGTGCTTTAATATTAATACAGCATCGTGTGCCCGATGAATAATTAGACTCGAGAAAGGTCTTTAACGAGGAGTCGAGTCGAGTCGAGTCGAGTCGAGCCGAGCCGAGCCGAGTGACGGACGAAGAAGCGCTGGGTGGATCGTTTAAAATTCCAGAGCAGTAGTAGCCTGGCACCGACTCGCCTCACCCCCCCCCCCAAGGTACTCGTAACGCTGCTGCGTGAGAGTCTCTGCCCCGTTTCTCTGCCCTCGCACCTCGAGCGGCTCGCGCCAAATACTCAGCTCGCGCGAGACCGACCGATTCGCCGCTCTAATACGTCAACCGATGACCGCCCCCCCCCCCTCGCAGTTTCCACTATCGCCAGGCAGACTTCACGACTGGCATTCGAACAAGCAGATCGGGCGCCTAGGCACCGAGCCTGAGGCTCCCTTACCTGCTCAAGCCCCTCCTCGCAATCCCCCATCCCCGCCGCCACTCACTGCACCGCTGACGCGCTTTTTACGGGTGAGCGCTAATTGGAAATTCGAGAGCGGCACCGTGGGGTCGGACGTTTTCGGTCCTCGGGCGTTAATTGGCCGGCGCCTCTATCCGTCTCTCCTCTCATTCCTCTCTACTTCCCTAAAGATTCGCACGCTGGGGGGCGGGGTGGGGAGGGGAGGGGTTGGGGGTGGGTGTAGGGACGAAGACGATCCGATAAGTTACAAGTGCATACGGAATAGGCATTAGTTCCCCGCGAGCGCGCGTTGCCGCTAACGACCAAGTAAATCTTAAAGCTCCTATCCCATTCCGACCGTGTACAACCGACTCACTACATACAACTACGAATTACCATGTACTTACGACAAAGGAATATTAATTTTTCATCGCCGATTTCAATCATGTTCACTAGATACAGAGAGAGAGAGAGAGAGAGAGAGAGAGAGAGAGAGAGAGTTAGAGCCACAGTCTAGTCTACGTCTCGATCCCTAGTCGATAGAAACCGGCGATTAGCTGGGCCAATCGATTCCTCACACCCTCGAAATCCACATTTTTACTACACCACTTATAATAATACGAGAATATTCCAAACTAGTACGCTGCGCACTATCTTTTCATTATCTCCTTCATCTAAATGCTTTATAAAGCGCACTCGTTGCTCTGCTTCTCTCCTTTCTTTTTAGCTTCGACTCGTACGTGCAAGCAAGTTTTCGCTCCCCATGTAGACGATATGTACGCGTAAACGCACACGTGCACCTACGTACTGAAAAATGCCAGTTGATCAATTAAATTTTATCGGTATATTTATTCAACCAGCCAGTAGAAAATGATCGATTTAACGTTTATATTAGAGCCAAGGAAAGTAAGGAAAATAAAGGTAGGGCCGGGCTGGCCAGTGGGTCGGGG
The DNA here is from genome assembly GCA_018883505.1 of Ceratosolen fusciceps. NCBI lineage: Eukaryota > Metazoa > Arthropoda > Insecta > Hymenoptera > Agaonidae > Ceratosolen > Ceratosolen fusciceps. The sequence continues at coordinate 7,843,318 of RCIC01000003.1, read as the reverse complement.
GCGGTAGGGGAGGTAGAAGTAGTAGGAAAAATCAATCAAACGGACTTTATGGCTGTAAAATCCGAGTGGCTAAATTAATGCGTCGCGTTTTGCGCGCAGATATTTTCAGTCAATAATAACGATGGATTTGCATAATTTGCATAATAGCTGAGGCAAGGGTATTTCATTCCCGAATCTGTAGGTAAGATCGCCGAGAGCCGCGTGAATGAGCGAATCGGGCATTCGTCGATACTGTTATTGCAATGTAATCACGTGAATTTTAAGGTTAAAATAAGATGGTCGTTGAGGTGCGGGCGCGTTCAGAGAGGCCGCTTCAATTGAAATAAAAGGCATTAATAACGTGTAATTATTTATTAATAAGCAGATGAATGCATTAATTTTAAGGCCCCCGGATAAAGATTGTCTTTTACCCTCCTGTGCCCCACGCCCCCTCCCCACGCCCCCTCCCTCTCCCTCTACCCCTCCGTCTCACCCTCGCGGGGCTCGCGACGGTCATAGTAAATGCGCGCCGGTTTGTCTTTGTAATGAATCGCCTCTCATTCCGGCAATTACAAAGGACCGAGAAAGCCTCACGAGCGCACACATATAAAAATCGTTTTAAAACTCATAAGATGGCCGGCCGCTCGGACATTTGGATTTTCACCGAGCGGCGAATAATTTATGAAATATAAATCCGCTGGAACACCAACCCCAATAACAAATCTAACCACTCCTTACCACGCCTCTATCCTTCTTTTGCCGGCTTCTCTTTTCTCTTCTCGCCCTCCGTCCCTCTTCTTCACTCCTTTTGCCTCGTCGACGGTCCTTATGCCCTCCCCCGCTCCCCGCCCACCAACCCATCGCCGCCACCGTACATCCATCCACGGCTTTCTTTTACTCCGAGCTGCCCGAACAACACCCTTTTGTCCCTCTAATTAGTCCGCGTTATTTCTGAACATTCGTACTTACGTTGTTTTGCTTCGTTTCTTTATTTTTGACTTTTCTTTGTTCGGGGTATTAACTTCTTTGCCCCATGGCTGGCTACGGCTGCTCCTTGCATTACCATTCCTTTCTTTCTCTTCCGCGATTCCCTTATGGAACCTCTTTGTCGTTACGCGACTCGCGCCACGTCGCCCATGAGGTCTTCTTACCTCCGCTCGACTTTAATGTCCTTCGCGTGCGCGCCTGCTCACGAGCTGCCTGACGCTGTCTGACGCTGTCTGACGCGCTCCTCGGCTCCCTCCCCCTCCCGACCAATCCCGCCGAGCGCCGATTTTACAGCCACGCGTGTAATTAATATATACGTTCCTAAGATTAAAATCCGTACGCCAATATACGCGTGTACTTTCTATCGTTTCCGATGCAGAAAAATCGGATTCTCCCCCCCCCCCCACCCACCCCTTCATTTGCCTCAATTACCATTGATCGATGCTCGCTTTATACGTTTCTCGGCCTAACAAGCTCCGTTATCTGTCGAAAACCTATATTTTTTTTCAGGCTTTTTAAAAACGTTACATTATACGTTTTAAAACGTTTTTTAAGAAACTGCGTAAATTATTATTTGTCGGCTCTATTAAAATGCAAAAACTCTTACATTAATTACCGGGCGAGCGAGCGGGTGGATAGGAGGGGGTCGAGTAAGGGTGGCTGGGGGGGAGGGGGCGTCAGGGGTCGGTGTTAAGATGTTCCGAAGTTTATCGGACCGATAGGCAAGTGAAAAATTTATGGGAGAGAGGCAAGTTTGCCGTACTTGAGATATCGTTATCTATATTGAAACGCTTGTTAACATATAATCCCTTGCTAGCAGTTAAGTACCCGCGGAATAAAGAGCCGTCCTGGGAGTAAAAAGTAAATTCCAGGTAAAGAAGGAGGGAACTGGGATGTGACAAAAATTAGTTGAGCCAAATGTCGGAGGAGTCAATAACAGGATCATTTGTATACCAACTTGGTTACCCCTCCCCCAGTCCCGAACGCCCCGAACCATTAGCGAGTTCGACGTACCGACAATGGATTTCGTTTAAACTTTTTCCTCCGCAGCCCCTCCCACCGTCGCCGCTTCGGCCGCGTCTGCCATCCCTCTGGGTTGAAAAAAAATTCCTCAATGACAGTGTTAAGTGTTGCTCATTATCAGCTTAATGTCGATCGTATGATGCAGCAGATTCTCTCGACCGCTCTGATTCTCCCCTCCCTCGCCACAGGACTCGATGACGACTTGGCGTCCTGCTGATTATTTCTTTTGAAATATTGCTTTGAAATCGTTTTCCTTCTCGGCTACGCGGCTACTTCCCCACTTTCACTCGGCAACGCTCGTAATAAAGAAATATCGACAGATCGAAGCTTTCTTGTCATTTCGCTCGATCCGGATGATAAATTTCAAGCTTGGAAATATATTAATATAAAATCATACGTTTCTTTGTAATTTTTATATAAACTGCTCACGCACAGGTTAAACTCCGATCTACGTAAAGAGCCAGCGTCAAAAAAAATACGATTCCAAGCAGCTATAAGAATATAAATCGACGTAATAACCCATGTACATGCACAAAATTTATGTAATAATATTTTTTAAAAGCTCGGTATGAAAATTCTGCGTAATATACGTACGTTAGATATATACATATATATATATATATATAACATTTTATCATAGATTTTATTTTATACATAGTAAGTACGTATCTAGTGGAAAACGTATATTTTACAGTAGACTTTTAAATAAATGTGAAAATTTATGTTTCCCCCGTTAGGACTTTATTAAAAAGTATTATTTTTTTCTCTTTTTTGCTTTTTTTTTTTTTGTTATAAAAATCACGGGAAGTGGAGTTTACAACAAATAGGTGCTTTTGCATTAATTAGGCAATAAATTACATTGTGGAATGAAATACAATATTAGCGGGATGAGAATAAAATAAAAGTACTACTGACTGGCTCCATTGATATTTTATTTCGTTAGACGGACGGAAAATATAATGCGCACGAGTTAAATATTTGTAGGGGCCTGCGCAAAAGAGGCTTGATATAATTATAGGCTGATAAATCATCGAATTCAATATCTTGATTAATACTCGAGTCATATTTTTATGAGTTAGAAAAATTTTCTCTTCGAACGGATGTCGAGCAGCTTTAATGGAATCGTCGGTGGCTGATGTTTAGCGCTTTTCACGAGACGTTAAAATTCCTTAAATTGCAGCTAAAAATCAAGGAACGTATGAATAACGCTTAACGGGATGATCTATGAACGGCGATTATTTATGGTAGCCGAGGAAGGTATATAGCTTATAATGACTTATAAGATTGTGCCTAAATGTGTATGAAATTGCAAATAAAAATTCGCGCGTATCAATTTCTCGTGCGTTAATGTATGAATAATTTTTAGAAATATGACGAGGCTCGTTATAAAAATTACTCGAACGTAAATTGCCGTATAAGAATATAAATTGAAATTAATTAATTAATCTCGGGATGTAAGTTTATTCATTCGGTTTGGACAATAATTTTACATTGAGGTTTTCTAAATTTTATGCCCGCCATTATGCGCATTTGTTCATTAATATTAATTAAAATACCTCCCCCTCGCTCGCTCACTCTCTCTCTCTCTCTCTCTCTCTCCCTCTCTTTTGCTCCCTCCCTCTATATATATATATATATATATATATATGTACACACACGCACGCACGCACGCACACGTTATTATTCGCTTGGGAAACGTCGCCGTATCTCTTATGCGGATAAAAAACATAAAATGGCGAACGAAATTACGTAGAAAGTAAAGAAATTCATTATACGCGATGCCAAATGAATATTAATGCTAATATGTTTACATTTATTTTTTTATTATCGTGCCCGTGTAGAAAAAAACAAAAAAAAAGAACGTATAAAGATGTTGAACGTACGCTACGCTTTCGATTGGTGCACTCGAGTCGGGCTCTATGAAAAAGTCATCCAATAAAATCCTTATATACCTATACATACGCGCAGTTGTATTATATCTTTACGGACCCCATAACTTAGATAAGAATTTTTAGCTAATTTGGAATAGCGAGTTATTAATCAAACGCGTATCTTTGGACTTCTTTCTTTGGCTGATTACGAAACGACTCTATCCAAGGCCTCCTATAAATTCATACAAATCAAATGCTGAAAATCATAACTCTCAAGTACTCGGCTAATGAATAAACCTATCTCGTTCATGTATTTTTGTTACTCCTAACGTTATCGTTAGGAGGATGAGCCGATGGACGGGGAAAGGCTCGCGATTCGTATAGAGAAGGACGTAGCGGAGGGAAAACCTTTGATTGTCCTACCAAAATTTCTCACGACAATAAACCATCTCAATATAATTTATTTGTAAGTCCAATAACCCCAATAACCCCAACGCAATGGCAGGGAAACGTGAAATTATAAAGGTCTGCGTATGGATTGTAAGCTATCCATTGTTTCCTCCTGTCGAAAGCGTCAATTACATTAAGCGTCATGATCCGTCCTTATTGTATCGGAGAGTTTATTTTTTGTTTTATGTTTTTTTTTTTTTTTTTTTTTTTTTTTTAATGACGCGTCATTACGACGAAGCGCAAAAATTCAATATCTTATTGTCGGAATAGCGAATAATTTTGCACTATTCTGAATTAAAGGGTAAAAGGAGCAGAGAGAGAGAGAGAGAGAAAAAAAAGTAATCCTCTTTCCTAAGCTTATAAATAATTAGGACGAATTTCATAATGTTGCACCGAGTAAATAAGGAGGGCGGATTCACTCGGGAAGTCCTCGTTCTTTTTAAGATGGCGCAACGCACCAACTACTCTTTCCACTTTTGCTTTTAAAGCGAGAAGTAAGGCATTAGGGTGGAGGCACCGTAGCACGCATTATGCTACTTAGGTCGTCGTGGCCGGTGTTTACGGCTCGGCAAACAAAGATGAAGGTGCCCTCCAAAGGATATTGGGAATAATTTGTGATCGGGGGAGGGGGTAAAAGCTCGGCTCGTGGCTCGGGTCGGAGCAGTGTCGGGACCAAGAAGAGCCCCGCGATAAATATATCTTTTACGGCCGAGGAACAGAGGGTCGGGCGAAAGGGTCCGACGACGGCCGTGCGCGTCGTCCTGGTGCCTCGTCGTGGTGCCTCGTCGTGGTACCTCGTCGGGATGGAGGGGGGGGGGTTGGTAGGTAGCGGCGGTGGTAATAATGGTTGGCTATTTTGACAGCTGGAAATTATACACGCCTACGGTGGTCGTCGGGGGGGTGGAGGAGTCCCGGTACGGAAGGTCAAGACCCTCGGACCGCCCTAATCAAATTGAATCCATCTCCAGGCCGAGGCTTCTTTACAATACTGATCTTGATAGGAAAGCGTTTCACCATAGGGACATTTGACATATGACTGATAACGCGGCTCCAGTTGTAAAACCTGGCGACGAGAGCCGGATCGTCGTCTCACCGGGCGCCCGGGCGCCCGGGCCCGGAGAAAGTTTTCATCACGGAGTTACGTGATTTATTAATTATTTTCTTTTCTTCCTCCCCCGTCCTTGTTTGTATACGTTACGGCTTGGCGCATAGCTTTATGGGAAATATAACTCGCACGTGGGAAAACTGTTGATTATTGGCCGATACGGAGGAAAGGTCTGAATGTTAATGGGCCTTCGGGACTTTCACATCGCTATTTTTTCGCCAACGATCTCGGGGAGCTTTTTACGATCGCCTACCTCTCTCTCTCTCTCTCTCTCTCTCTCTCTCCTTCTCACACACACTAGCATTGCTTTGGCCGTATTAAATTCAACAAGTTATAGCGGACATTAATAAAATAATTAAAGATGATTTTCAGTATTTGCTCGAGCTGGAGAATTTGTTTGAGGAGTCGATATCGCGAGGGATCGTAAATAATTATGACGAGCAGCAGTCCAGTTAATTTGACATAAATTCACTTCTTTCCTTCCTCTACGTACCTTACCTTAGCTTACCTTACCTTACCTTACCTTACCTTACCTTACGTGGAAATGATTTAAAGGACGATTAGGCTTAATTACCAAAAAGCTCTGTCGGTTCGTGAAGGATATTTATTAATAAGCGCTCGAGGCGAAATGAACGAGCCAACATGAATTTATCCTCGTTGACTTTGAAAACGCGGATTATTCAATCCCGATATCCAAAGGCTTTATTTAAAGACAATTCTGACAACGCCTCCATTCCTTCTCGTTACACGAGCATCGTAGATTATTGTATCATCCTGGACAGTGAAGTGTGGTACAATAAGTTGGCAACAACGTATGACAATTCCGTACAGTCCCTGTGCAGTCCCACCATTAGCCCATTAGCCACCGTGATTGAGCTAACCACGCAAAAGGCTGGGGTAACCGCCAGAGGCACTTCCGGCTTTCGTGACGACGTCGTGCCTGTCGAACGAAAGGATCTTAAGCCGCTCCCTCAAGTCAAGTATTCCTATCCCGTCGATCGAGAACGACGTCATTGTGATACAGGACTGCGTGGGCGACATCATCGTCGACCATCCAGTGGCATGCCACAGGGACTACGAGCACCACCGAGCGTTCCAAATTCCATTCTTACTCCATTACATCGGGCTCGCTCGTACCTACTTTCAATTACTTTCAATCGAATACTTTGTGATACTTTTTTCAATTCCGTCCCATCGATGAGTCCCGTCAAGTCAAGAGCTTGCGCTGCTTTGCATGTAAATGCCGTCAGTGACGCGTCGCTTACGGTCTCCGTGGTCTCGGACGGGAACACGTCGAGAGCGTTTGCCCCTTCACCGTTAGATGCGTATAAAATCGTAAATTAACGTGAGTCTCGTCGGCCGAGCGAGGCGGATAGATCGCTTGTCCTTCTACCTCATTTTCATTCTTCGGCTCAGAATACGAGACTGCCCATGTCTGATGTTTACGGGACGCCTGCGGCTCGTCGAAAATCGGTCCCGTTGCCGGTGGTCCCCAATAACCTACGTGGCTCATAGAATGCCTCCGCGGGGTGGCGGCGGCGGTGGCTGCGCCGACGGCAGGGGGGCAAGGAGAGTTTTGGGCGCGGCGCGACACGCCGTCGCGTAGCATCTACTCGATTTCGACGATTTATCGACACATTATAGGTTCCTCCACGTCCGATTATTGTCTCCCTCGATCCTCGTCTTTTCTCCGACCTCTGACCAACGTTATCTCCCTCTCTCTCTCTATCTCTGTCTCGGCGACGCCGCCGCCACCGCCTTCGCAGCTGCTCCTTGACGAGGAATTTTTATTGACCACAGGCATTTCATTATCCGGAGATAATTATTAATTCACGCCTTTTTATTGCCGTTACACCTATTCTCTCGTTTCTATTTATCCTTTTATACGCATAGGCTTGTAATTATAAATTTCTCCGATCCTTTGTCCAACTTATTGATTAATTGCACAAGTCCTTCCGACTGAATTCCCTGTTCGCGGTAATTGAAACTTTATGGATAATTTTTTGGTGCCTAGGATACCTCGTGGAAATTTATGTACTCGAGTGCGCAGCACTTAGCCATTAAGTAGCAGCTCCTGATTACCAAGGAGATATAAACATTTTTTCAAACAATTTATCTACGCCTCGAAACGGATGCGCATATTTACCCAATCATTATCAATGAAATATTTTAAAAGCTTCTTCATTTCAAAGTCACTTAGATTTACTACAGTATTTTTCTATAATTATCCGTCAAACCTATCGAAAGTAATAAATACCCCATAAGCGACCTCTTATCTATAAAGTAACACTAAATTGTCATATTACGACCATTTCTATTAGACTCGTTCAATCTGTTTTTTCTTAATTCCAACCAACCAGTACCGTTCGTTCCTTTCATTTCTTTCAATTGGTTCGGAAAATGCGATTTCTGAATCTGGCTTTCGAATTAAACGGTACGGAATGGCCAAACTCCGTATAGAATATGAAAATTCAAGAGTATGTTATTCAATGCCAATTTTCATGAATATTTTCAATGAAAAAATAACATACAATCGCAGATGAATAAAGTAGAAAGGGATCGAACGTACGTGTGAACAGGGAACGAGAACTGGGCGGGGATATGGGGGTTGGGTGATGTGAGGGTGGCGGGGTTGGGGGGGTATGTACTCGAGAGCAAATGATTTTGTCATGTCGTTAAAACGTCGCGCTTCAGCTCTCGCTCGCTTAAGAGTTATGGCAATTAATGCAGTATTCACGCAACCTGTCGCACATATTCCCGAAGATGACTCGATGTCCATCGCGACCTGTCACTTGCGCTGGTTGAAAATAACCTTCTCTCTCTCTCTCTCTCTGTCTCTCTCTCTCGCGCGCGCATACGCGCGTACATACACTCCCCAGCGCTATAAACTCCCCGTCAAACCCCCCTCCAGCCCCTCTCCTGCAGCAGCGTCGGCGCTAGGTATACGCTCAAGGCTCCTAAGCGCTCGCGCAGTGGCTATGCGCGCGCGCGCGCGCGCGTGAATGTGAGCGCGTGCGTTGCCTCACACGTACGCAGGTGCGTACAGAGCTCTTAAGCCGGGCTTGACGCGATCCGTGACGTACGTACACACGATGCTGCAGAGGAGTAGACGGACAACGAGTCGAGTCTATGGAATTATTGACTATACGTATTGGCAACGTCATCAATAAATTTATCGCCCAATGGCCTCTTGAATTTAGTTTTGACAAAGTGATGATTTCGGAGCTTTTCATTCCTGTTGAATAAACTCTGAAATTAAATGCAGACGAATAAAATATCATGTCCTTGGAAATTATTAAAAAACAATTTAAAAACATTACCCTTTCATACGAACGATTACGTATTATTACATAAATTCCATTAATCGGATTTTATAAGCATTCGAATAAATATTATAATTCGCTTTCATTGAGAGAAAAAAAATCAGTCCTTTCGTTTCCGATTATTCCCTGCTTTGCCCCCGCCTTTAAATACCCATGGGCATGGCTTACTGACAATATCGAAACGCTTCGAGCAATTCAAACTTAATTATACATTAATGCCGGAATTCAATTACATTTTTTACGTCCAGGATATTTATTTCGTATATTTCTTTTTTCTTTTCTAACATAATTATTGCGAGACTTTGATACTCTTCGGTAGCGTTACCAACTAGACAGTAAATACTTTGTAAATACTTGTAGGACGTATAGACTATAATAAGCAGCTTTTAATACCACAGCGACTCTGGACATTTGATTAATCGCGATGCCTCAAAGTCACATTTTTACGGGCTCTTGCTTTTTAGGACATTTATAACAGCAGGATAATTTATAATAATTAACACATTTTTGACTGTCACCCACTCGCTTGATTTTTTTGCATTCATCTTTTGGACTACGTAGCTTAAATAACTCGCTTAGAACGCCGTGTAAATCATTTGATCTGACATTGAAGTATACGATACGGTAATACGCGAATATTATGGAAATCAAGGTCCAAGCGATTAGTCTTTCTGTCTATCATCGATAAGTTCTTAATCGCGTCAATAAGTATTCCCTTACTTAACTATTTTAATTGCGTGAGCCTCCTTGCGTAATTTGTCTTGAGGTGGGTACAAGGACGCTTGTGTGCGAATTCAAGTTCAAGTCCGATTAGATCTCGGGAGTCCGAGAGACGATGTTATTTTCACGAATGCCAGGGGGATTTTTCGGGAAGCTAATAATTACCTGCAGATCATTGTATTATTTTGCATAAGAGAGTTGGAGTACTGCGCTTGACGAGAGATATATCTGCTTTATTTAAATCGAAGTGGCAGTACGAAACGGAACGGACCCTTTCCTATTTCATTTATTAAAGCATACGCATTCGGGATTAAGAACAGTGTTATAAATCGTACAAAATCTGCTCTTAATATCTCTCCGTATGCAGCCGATGAATTCTCAAGTAACACAAGCCGCTACTCGGCTGAATTAAATTTAAATAATATCCCCTCCGCTAAAGCTTGTCATTATTATTCGTACAACGAATTCCTTCTATACTTTATTATAAACAATTTAAATAACAGACTCTGGATCAGAAGGGACAGTGCGCTCTATGTCCCTCATCCTTCTCCATGGGATCGTTCGTAGATCATTATTTATTAGCGCACCCGTTGCTCCCTTCTTTACCGACGTTCTATTATTGTCAATTGTACTCAATTGACGGGGTTCGTTAAAAATTTATATGGAGCAGTAATAAAAATCTGGTGAAATGTTAAACTCTGCGCGTGCTGTTTAATCATTAAAACGCATGCAACGCACGCAGCGTATGCTTTCAATATATAAATCGGCCCTACGGATAAAAACACGTATTCCCGCTGCGCATCAATCACGCGCATCCATTGAATCAAAATAATATTCTTTATCGGTGTAAGGTGTCCTCTTATCTCCCCGTCTCGATCTCTATTCGTTACCACAGCCCTCTTAATAATTTGACAAGACGACGATCGCTAGAAAACCGTAGCGTGTTTAACGACGATTTTTCTTTCTTTCCCTACCCCCCTTTATTATTTCCCTTTTCTATTGGCCATTCCAAGTGCCAGGGACGTAGAAAATAGAATAATCAAGAATGTATTCGCATGATGAAGCGACATGCGCTTACAAGCACCTGAAATACGCCAGGTGAGCACGTAGAGACAAGCATGTAATAGTAGCGAGGCGTGCGCAATAAATGTACCGATGATCTATAAGTACAGGTTCCAATCGATCTTTATCGAACCACTTGCTTCCTCACTCCCCCCCCCAAAATTCTCCTACCATTATATCTTACATTCTATCTCATTCCCCTTCCCTCCCCCCTCCACCCGCTTCGCGTACCTGATTCGTTCATTGGAATCGATCTGCCAAAGATATTCTCATCTCACATTATTTACTAACGAATTCCTTATTCCTGGCACAGAAATTATCTCCAAAATATGAAGGTGAAATGCACGTAATTGAAAATTATATAAAACCCATGGTTATGGTAAAACCCCAAACTAGCTCACATCAGCTCTTGACATCAGTTCACTATATGACAGGTATTTCAATTATTGGGAATGTTGTAATTTTACCGAAATATTAATAATATCGACTTCCGTAAGAACAGAAAGCCTTAGTTTTCCAATTGGTAATAGAAAATTAATTTCATTTATATCTGTACTTGGGGGGGGAGGGGGGCTGGATATCATTAAAGAAGTTCTTACAATCGCTAAGCTCTATTCAATTTTTTCAAAAACTTTTTAACAAACGAACGAAGCCTTTATTTCATTCGATATGTAAAAGCTAATGAATGTCTGGTAACACTTTGGGGCCGTTTTAACTTGTCGACAGTTATAAGTGGAAATTCCATCAGTACGTGTCCGTCCTTCCCTGTCCTTATTAATGTTTGTCATTTTTAACTCGCGAAGTATCGTTTAAGCGAGCGAGAGAGAAGAGAGAGAGAGAGAGAGAGAGAGAGAGAGGCCAATAAATAAAAGAGAATGAGAAAAAATTGAGCGATACTTAGTTTGTAGGCATAATTGTGTTACGGGGGCTAGAATTATTAAGTTGGTTAGAGGATCCATGGATTGACGAGGATCTGGCAAATGAAATTTTTGACTTGGTCTTTCGACGCTCGAAGCTTATGAAAAATGCTGCGTGGATTCCAGAAAACCGGTAACTATCCGGTAGCAGTTGCAGGTCGTCCAGCCTCCTCGAGAGATATAAATTAATCGAATGATTTATCAGTAAATCATCCCTAATTCTCCGTAGACAATTAACGTAAAATAAAGATTATGGCCATCGATTAATTAGCATCCTCGTTGGTAGCATCGGGATGAAGCCTCTGGCGCGTACTATACCACCTCCCCACACCCCTCTTTAGCGTCAAATTTTCGACCACCTCCCTTTCCCCTTACCCCTCGCCCGCCCCCACCCTGACTTACTCGCTGGTCGGTCACGTCCCTCCGGACGGCCTTGCGTACTTCGCTTTACGCAGAGCATTTCCCCCGCCATTAATATGATCTATGCCTCGGCTCCCGTGGCTACCGATGATCTTCCTCGCTCGAGAAGATGTTATCTGATGACGACCTCCGGTTTACGAAGGGAGCGAGCGGAGGCCCGAGGCGGTCGAGCCGATCCTCCCGGTACGCGAGTGCGCTCGCCTCAGCATCTGCCGCGGGAGCCTCACTTACATATAGATTGAAGATCGTACCTCTTAAAGAGACGGTCGGGTGGGGTTGGGGCGGCGAGGGGACGGTCTATTGCCAATATTCTTCTCGCGGGACACAGTGCCGGAGCGGCTTTAATGAAAATGGCCGGTGATAACGCGCGCTCCGCATTGCTCGCTCGGCGACTGCCTTTTCGCCCGCCCCCCTCCCGTTCCCCCTTCCGTCGCCCCAACTCCCACCTCCTGCTGCCACCCCGCTGCAGCGGCATGCGACGTCCTTTTTGCGAGGCGTCGCTCACTACGAAATATAATACGAGAAAAAGAAGACGAGCGTCGACGCGCCGGCAACTTTATGCATTCCTCCCTTTTGCTCTCTTTGTGATCGAGTTATAAATTGCTCTCGCTGCGGCCCCTCGCTGATGGGCTTTTCGTGGAAGGACCCTGGGAAATCGAGGCTGCCGGGGCACGGCTTGGCACCGCTTGGCTCGACTCGGCTCGGCTCGTCTCGGCTCGGCTCGTCTCGGCTCGGCTCGGCTCGGCTCGGCTCCGAGTGACAGGTGAACTTTCCAAAGAAAGCTGCTTCCTATCTAAAACCTACCGATGTCCCCCACCCGTCGTCACGCCTCCGCACAGGTCGCTACTTTATCGAAAGCGGCTCCGTGGTCGCTTCCCCGATGCCCCGCGACACATTTTCTTCCAGCTTACGTGGAGCCAAATAATGCCGCGTAAATCGGACCCGAGTAAGGCGATCCTCGAGAAGTGCTAATTACTTCATTAGCTCCGAGATTTTCTAAGAGGCTTTCTAAGCGGCTCGCGGCCCATTAAAGTCGGATTAATATCTTCTTTCGTGAAGATAGAGAGGCTCGAAGCCTCCCGAGATGTCTCGAGACTGTCCCGGTCGACGAGATTATTTCATTCCTCGAGGTAGGACTCAGAGCCACGTTATTACAAAAGATCGAAATTTCCGGATAATTAATTTAAATGTGATATTGCGTGCGGTGTGGGGAGTAAGGTATAAAGCTCGATAATAATTATTATATCGAGGGCCCCTCGAGCGCTGAAACGGAAAAGGACTCTTTTAAAAACTCGCGTCCCCGTATTTATTTATCCTCCCGTTGAAAATAAACGTTTCTCGACCTCGGCATGATTCCAGTTTGACGCTCGTTTTATCTCCTCGGGATCGCCCCGAAGAAATCTCGTTATTTGGCACGATGAAAAATAAATGGTGATAAAGAAAAGGTGAGTTGGGTGGGGGGGGGCTGGGGGAGGTCGGGACGCGCTGACGGGAAGGGGGTAGAGGGGCTCGGAGAGGCCGGGGGGGGGGGGAATCCTCTCGGTTCGTCTAACTCCTCGTACTGATCCCAATTTGCATTTGCATATTACGTTGCATGCGCCGCTCCGCTCGCCGACTTTAAAATGGATCACCGCGTCGAGACGACGATCCTCCCTCATTATCCCATGACAATTAAGCGCTTTAAGGAAAGTTCCTCTCTAAATGTATCCCCTGCCGAACCTCTACTTTTATTAATACCGGCAACATAAAAAAAAAAGAATCTCGTTGTATGCGTCTCGTTGCACACCTCCATCCGTCCGCTGGGCCCCATAGGCTTTCGAATCCTTAATTAGCTCGGAATTACAATCTAAATATTGACTTTTATATCCCCCTCCCTCCCCCCCCCATCAGCGGTCCCGTCGCCCTTTATTTAACTCGATTTAACTGCCCGACGTTTCGAGGAGAATGAATCGGCGCCGTTATTTACTGCCAAAGGATCATCGAATGGTATTAATTTTCGCACTGGCAGTGCACTGCTTTCTAAAATTTCTTCATTACCACGACTGGCACGAATAATCCCATCGCAACGGATATACTTCCGCCTTTTTACTACGTTACTCTGATACGCGAATGAGAGAGGGGCCCGTCCAACGGATTGTTCGACGCTCCTTTTCGGAATAGACGGCGACCGAGTCGGCTGAGCGGGCCTCGAGCTACGTTTCTAATTAAAATTACGATCATAAATTTGTAGGTAATTAAAAAAAGATGGAAGAAAAGTAAATCCGTCAGTGTCGGAAAGGCGCCGTTTGTTTATTTAGTATTCGTGCGAATGCCGATTCCCCGATAACCCCAATAAAGTCCGAGGCTAAATTAAAACCTCCGTCCCAATTATCCGCACAATGCACGTATAATGAAAATTCGCTAATTTTCCTCTATTAATAAAGTATCCTCGAGTTGCGTAAAAACGCCCGGGCCACTTCCACCTAAGAAGGCGTCTTTCGCTTGGAAGCTCTCGTAAAAAACAAACACGGGTGAAATACGGGTAAAAGAAAGAAAGAGTAAAAAGAAAGAAAATCCCCGAGGTGCGTTTTCCACTTGGAATCGACTGGACGGACGCCTCGCTCGGGGATTAAATTATGAAAACTAGTAAGCGGCGCCGAGCTCGTATCCAACGAATGAACAACTACTCTCCGCGAGTCCGTCCGTGGACAGGAGTCAGGCATTGTCGATGCTGATCTCCGACCATCACGCATCCGTTAATCCGTTGACGACTACGTATTGATAATTTATGACTAATTACGCTTAACAAGCTCTTTACTTTATTATAGTATAAGCTGTGCGTGTCCTGTCGCTGAGATATCTATTCGATCGTAAATACTTTTCTAGCGATTTTAACGCTTCTCCCATCACGCTCCCATCTCGCTCCCATCTCGCTCCCATCTCGCTCTATCCCCCGATATATTACGCTTCAGCGAATCATGCCGACGCCGCATAATAATTATAACATTGTTACGACGTACACCGGAGGAGATCAGTTTACCCGTTGTAAAGATCGGAATACCGATTAGTCATGTATTGGTTTAAAATTTTTATTCCTTCGCTACCTAGTAATTATTTGATTAGCTAGAATTTCAAATGCCACGAGACAAGTAAATCTATTAAATTTGATTTAGTGCTTACGCGAGAATCTTCTCCTCTTACCCTCATCACTTTGTAGTTAAAAAAGAAATTTCTTTGACCGGTAGCACCGACTTCTTTCGAAAATTTCATTTACATTCATACTTGGCCATTTTTGCATACATTTTGTCAACCGGCTCCCCATGATATTACCCGAATATGGGGATTTATCCGTTTACGCAGGGCAATTATCCCCACTTCCCCCAACCCTCATCCCTGTAACGAATCAAAGAATCTTAGTTGCCGTTTCGATTCATTTCTCAAGTCGAGCATTTCGTAATCGACGAAACTAATCATCGCGCGACATTACGCATAGTACATATTCTTTTATACATACAGACTTACGTAAAAATCTATTTATAAATAATTTAAATACTACAGTTTAGTACATAAAGTAATTTATTGAATTTCTAAGCTACTATATATATGTATGTATATGAATTGTGCACAAGGCTAGATGTGATTGAACGTTTTTATCGAAAAAGAAAGAAAAATGCTTTTTAAAAACATTTAACTGTTTGAATGTGCAGCTGATTGCGCATTAGCGAAGAAATAAAATTTCCCTCCGTAAGGATTAGCATAATTTTCACAACCGGCATAACTCCAATAGAATTTTGTAACTAAAGCCGCCCAGGCTCCTTTTTTATATATATATTGCTTGATTTACTAATGTCGTAGGCGTAAAGGGGGATAGGAGCGAGTGAAATTATGACTCAGAATTACCAGGTACTAAAACTATTCTGTTCCGACCTTCCACAATGCGCGAGGAATTGTTGGAGTAAAAGTAGAAAGAAAAAAAAAAAGAAAATAATCCGATGACAGTATACGTGGCTGTATGGTGCATGTTCTATTCAAGCTTATGGTATTATGAATGAGATGAAAATCGTTTCGTAAACGATTGGTATTGTATTTTTCGAATAAACGAAATCTCTAAATTTCAAAACGTTAAGACGAATGGGCGGAGAAGGAATGGACGAACGATTACGATGTGTACATTGCAACGATTATGGTAATTTAAGGTTATTCAAGGTCACGCGTATTAATACAGTATTGAAAAATACCCGATTCACGTGGCTCCGCGTGTGAAGGGAGGCTGTTACGGATGGAATAACTTCGTCGCAGTCGTATAAGTATTACGCGTAAAAAAAAAACCCCGCAGTAGTGGTATCACGAAAAATAACACTCGTAATAATGTCACTTTAAAAATACATTACTTAGTAAATGACATTAATAATATATAAATCACAAGAAAATATATGAGAATTGACTGGCCTAGCGAGCAAAGTGAAAAGACGCATACTGACAAGATTTTATATGGAACATTAAAAAAACAGAGAGAAGATGTGCGTGTGTGTGTGTGTGTGTATGTGTGAATGCACAGAGAAATGACACAATGATGTGCATTGTTTGCGTAAGGCGTGGACGCCCGGGTGGTATGAGCGTATGGGCTAATGAAATGAACACCGAGGCGATAAGGATCGAGGAACAGCTCGACCGCATCGGGGACCCTTGACCTTCCGGAAAATCGAATTGTAGACGTCCGCATGTAAGACGCGTTATTATTTTAAAAAGGTAAATTACTGAGTAATCAATGATCTGAATAATTCACTCGCTAGCATAAACTGAAACAAAACCCTGTAAGAATACAAAACGAATAGAAAATAAGAATCGCAAACCGTGTTAAGTATATTAGAGTGTAAGATTATATTTCATTAGAAATGTCATAGGACAGAGAAATCATTATATTCGGATTTATTGTTTACCTATAGAATAAGTACTACGCTGTCAGCTAATCGTCGGAGGCCTGGCTCCGACTCATGTTCATTCGGGGAAGGTTACTCGGATTACTTATACCAGAGATAAAGAAAGGCTATCCCTTTCCTTTAAATATTTTAACCAACGAAAATAAATAAAACCCTTAAAAGGAGATAAATGTAAAAAAAAAAAAAAGAAAAAACGGATAGAATTGTGAGGGAAGGAGGAGATTAAGAAAACTGGTGGGGAAAGTCTTCGCTTCGATTTTGTATCGCGAAGAGTTTACAAGCCAAAACAAAAACAAAACAAAACAAAATAAAAAAGGAAATAAACAATCTTAATTATTATTAGTCTGATATCCTGAAGAGAGGTGATGGACGTAAATGGTTAAAGGAAGGGAAGTATTGAGGAAGGAGGGATTTAGCGTGAAACGTCGGGGCTATTTTCCTATTGGAAATATTTGAGCTCGGATTGAATTACGATGAAAATGTCCGGATGGCAAATTAAGGGGACCGAGTCGGAGGACACGCATCGGAGGTAGATCTCCGGTAGATCCGCGTATATATCGTATATATCGTATCGAAGGAAAAAAGGGACGAGACAAGTGGTGCGACGACCTCGAGCGCGAACGGATTTCGATGTGCCGATGACGCGGTTGCGGGGTTATTGAGGCGGAAGGAGGGTGGGGTCGATCAGGTCCCTACGAGTACCGCTCGCACGAGTCGCCGTGGAGCAGCGGGGGGCGGGGGTGTAAGGAGGCCCGAGAGCGAAGAGAGTCGAGAGAGCGAGAGAGCGAGAGAGCGAGAGAGCGAGAGAGAGTCCCTTACACCTTAATCGGGGTATATAGGAAGGAGGGCGGAAAGAGGCCACTAGTCATGCGCTATCCGCTCTCGGGACCGAGTCGTCCTGTCCTGTTCAACGAGAATGCGGAATCCTGTTGGGCGAGTGAGCCGAGCGCAAAACAATTACACGGCTGTTAAGCTGACGTGACGACAAAAAGGCTCCGTGTATCTACAAAGTGGGGGACACCCCCCCGCCCCCCAACCCCACGGCCGCATCTCGTCCCGACAGTCCGCGCGAATATGACCGCTTTATCAGTTATCGCGAGCCGATGCACTTGATAGTCCCCGATCGCCGACAATATTTCTCTTGCTTCAACAAGGAGAAGCCTCCCGCCTTCGATCCCCCCCACGCTCCCCGCCGCCACCCAGCCGCCACCCAGCCGCCAACCGCCGCGAATGTCTTATCGTCATCCGTGTCCGTACTCCGTTGGTAAAGCACCTGATAACTTGGAGTTTTCACTCAATAATACGTAATCCCGTAAATAGCTTATGACGCTGAATCATTATAATTATTATCCGCCTTTTGGCTGTAGTTCCCGATCCCCCTCGCCTCAGCCCACGAGATCACCCGATTCTCAGGATTATTGCGAAAAGCCATTTATTCGCTACTGAATTCACTACTTACTTAATTCGTACCTCGAGCGGCTCCGGTCACCTCGGCACAAAACACGTACAATTTTCATTTTTATAAAATAATTACAAACTTAATCGCGTCTAATTATTTATTTACACATTTCAAGCTTTATCGTTAATTATTTTGATAGCCGAACCTTTTTAGTGCTTATTTCACCGTATTTGATGAATAATTGTAGCTTTTAGACTTAATGCTTACGAAACTCCCTTTTTTTCTTCATTCCCTTTCGTTCGCCAATGGTTTTAGAATTTTTTGCCCCTTTCATCGTGCCGCTAAAATTTCCCGATCGATCGCATTAATCTGACTTTATGTATCTTATGCATTAATTGCGCGTCTGGCGATTTAATTTACGTAAATATTTCGGATCCGTGAAGGGGGAATTATTAAAATTTTACGACATTCAATGTGATAGAACGTGAGCTGAAATTTTCCGGAGTTTCGCTAATAAAGAAAATGGAGAAATTGCTCCTAATTGAAACATAAAATACAATATACAATGATAATTAAGTATACAGCGTCGGTTAACTTATGGTGAAAATTCTTAAATCGTTAGTCATTTGAATTTCCGGTGTGCTGCAAATGCACGCATCGTAACCGAAGTTATTTAGCTTAACTGTGTTGTTTTGGTATAAGGGGCGCAAAAATGTCGGGATCTAAAATCGAATAAATAACTACGCTTGTATTGAGAGCGATATGGGAATAAATTTAGATCCTACAATAATAAACCGTGAATATCAATTATTAATTAATGACGCTGATGGTTACTATTATTATTTGTTGAGTATAAATATCGATTTATGGATGAATGCGGTAAATCGAGCAACGCGTTCCCACTTATCCTTGTGATTTTCTTTTGTTTTGTTTTGTTTTGTTTTGACAAATAAATATGATTGAAGAACACTAATTGCATCGATAATCTAATTTTCTTTTCTTTCCTGCATTCGAAAACGTTATTTAATTTTTAATTATTACAACATTGAATGTTCCGGGAGTATTCGTATCGTAGAACTTTTAGTCTCCGAGGCTTGATTTTAGCACATGCAATATTAATACTAATTCATATGCAATCCTAACTGTACGGTATTCAATAAATAAGGACATATTTTACTATACAGCGATTGCAGTTATTACGAAAATTATAATATACATTCGGTTTAACGGTCACGTATTGGTTTATTTATTTTAAATGAAATTAAACGAAGCATTAGCACGAGTATTGTTGAGGATTTACGCCCTCCTTTTTTCTTTATCCCGCCCCACCACCACCACCACCACGTCTATTAAGTTAGAATAGAGGAGGAAAATGAAGGAAAAAGATCGCGGCAAAGATTGGAAAAGGGGCTTAAGACGCAAGCGAATAAACGAAGGTAAAATTATAGAGTATTTTTAATTTAGTAAATGCTTCGAGTGCAAAAGCATGGAAATGAGGATTTTATAAAGAAAAAAAAAAAAAGAAAAGAAAATATATCCCAGATAAAATAAGGGTAAATAAAATGATTTGATTTAAATTTATCGATCGGATTGTCGCCCCGTAATATTATTATTCGCTTAGGTGCTGCTGCTGCTGCTGCTGCTGCTGCTACTGCAGGTGCAATAGAAGTATCGCGGCATTCGGATTCCCAAGTGCGCCAACAATCGAATCTCGTAGGCAGGGAAACGGCTTCTTTGGCCGTAAATTTCTAAATAATTATTCGGCATTTCCTTATAACGACCGAGCCCGTAGCTCACAATAACCGAAGCCTCCCCCCCGCCCCATCCAGCCGCCCCTCCCACTCCCTCTCAACGAAGCGGTCTTACAGCCTTCGGAAAATGAAAATGCATAAAGGGACTCGGGATCGGGATGATAATGGACCATTCCGACGCGGCGCATCTTATCAACGGCACTTTTTGCGCCCATTTTTTGCCCATCACTCTAATCGCCCGGCTATTATAGATCCCGCTCGGCCATCTCCTCGGCGCTCGGATCGTCGGCTCGACGCGCGACGCAACGTCCAGAACGTGCCGAGAGAATCTTTATGCAAATTAGAAGAGGCCAGATGCAGCTCGTACATGAAAAACAAGAGATAAGGATAAAAAAAGGGAGTAAGGATGGGATGGGATGGGGGGATATGCTAGGCCTGCTCTCGTATTGCTCCCGTTGTCGCGATAATGTCTCACACTTATTATATACATCGTACGGTACGTGTATAAGAATACGACGGCGATCGATGACCGAATTTTACGATCCGCTCAGCGATCCGATACTACTAATCTAGATTTCCGGTCGCAATCGATGCTCCGGATCGGGAAATTGCCGGGAACGCTTTAAATTCGTTCCGGAAATGGGAAATGGAAAATGTCGGACGACCGCCTTTCGAGACTCGGAAACGATTCAATATGTCGGCTTTACCGCTCGAGTACTGCTACTCCAACGATAAATCCGAACCCTTAGCCGTCGATATATTACTGGATGTCGTTGATACGTGGATAAGTCGAATTATTTTTCGCGGCTCGGTTTGGGAAATATTTGGGAAGGAAGGGAGGGGTATTCCAAGGTGAAAAGCGCAGAGATCGCGCGGAGCCGATGCGCCGGCGCCGAGGAGCAGCCGCACGCTTTTATAAGCAAGGATTTTCCCCGGAAATCATTAAGATCGAAAGGAGCGCTCGCGAACGGGTTTGCCGGCAAGTCGCGAGCAGAAGGTCTATGCAAATGAGTCGAGTCGACCGAGGCAATTAACGGATGGGCTATGAAACAAATACCCGAGCGTTGAGAGGCTTTTTCGTGGCTAGAGACGCGACAATGGATCCCCTTTCACGCCGAGATCATCTTGCCTGACGTCGATTAGTCACCGACCGGCGGCGGGCCTCTCTCATTCCTTTTGTCCCGTTATTTTTATTAAACCATTGAAAGTCATTAATTTAGCCGCACATCCTTAAGCTCTCGCGATTTTATAAAAAGTAGATGGTCGCCGGTGTCGAGGGAGTGTGGGGTGGGGGGTGTAGGACGGTCGAACGGACCTCATTATCGAATACACTTCTTATTCATTGATTTGTTCGTTTGTTTTTGAGGCTGCGACAAGTGGAGAAATGGTTCTCTTATGTAGATACGGATCGATTGTGCGCGTGAATGTTATTGATTACGAATCCGTGGCGGCAAAGCATGGCAAATGAAACGTTATTAACCAGACATAGGAATTAGTTAAAATCAACTTAATGGAAAAAGTGATTAATGGCTCTTTAATTCGAGCTCGATAATCGATCCTAATGAGCTATCCACTATTAATGACTGTTAAACTCTTATCCAAATATTGATTTAAACTCGGCTCATTATTAATTCCCCGACACGTTAATGAAACGAAGAATACGAATAAGAAGAAGAAGTAGAAGAAGTAGAGGAAGAAGAAGAAGAAGAAGCCTTTAGATTTCTGGAGCGGCGACGCGACCCCCCCCTAAACAATTTGCTGGACTTGGCTTTATTATTAATCAAAGGCAAGTGTGCTCGATCGGGACAGGAATTCGGGTTAGGCATTCATCGAATTGCATTAATTTTTATTGGAGCTTATGATTCTTAATGAAAACGTCAGTCACGCGAGTCCTTAATCTGTATGGCATTGTAATTTCACATTTGCCTAATGAATTCTCAAAATTTCTAAACAACCGAAGGTTCATTCTCTGCAGAACGCGACTACGAATGAGAAAGAGTTATCAATTTCAATAGCTATCCGCGTAGAAATCTACGACTGAATTTTTTATTCCACGTAAATCCAAGCGTTTCATCATCCTGCATTTGGTATCGGATGGACCAAATGGAGGTGTGAATCTCCCTGACCTTGACAATTACAGAGACTTGGCTTAGCTCGATCGATTAGGATAATTGGCCAAAATAAGTAACAGGAGACAGAGAGTGTGGGGCATCGGTTTCACGGAATCATAAGCACGCAGACACGCAGTATTTTGATAGAGAGGGCTCGGTTAATTAAATTATTTAAATGAGCTCGTCGACAATTGGCCGGGACGAAACGAAATAAAGAAGTGATCCGAGTCGGTAAAAACCATCCGACAATGAGGACTATTTTCATTCCCTCGGAATTAGCATAAATATGAGGCGACATAAATCTCGGGTAAATAATAATATCGAGTTAATTATAATACGGCGGCGATGATAATCGATTAAAGAAGTCAGGACTTTTGACTGAACTACTGCTGCTGCTGCTGCTGCTGCTGCTGCTGTTGCTGGTGCTGTTGGTGCTGCTTCTGCTGTTGGTGCTGCTGCTGCTGCTGCTGCTTGCTGTCCCTGCTACCGCTCAAGCTGCTCCCGCAGAAGCAGTTCATCATCTCACGCTCTATCATCTGCGCAATTTACATATACGAAGAGGCTCTGCTCTCGAGTGGCCTCTCTTAACTATTTTATCAGGCAACGATGAAGGTCGCGCCGGGCGATTAGTCCAAGAGGGCCATCCTCCTCCCCTCTGTCAGTCGGTCAGAAAAAAACCAGCCCGCGCGCATGTCTGTGGTTATGATTGATTCGGCGACCATCGGCGAGTCGGACTGTCGACGAGGCGCTCGCTCCATCTCTACGTGGACCGCTTCCCGGTCGTTCCCTTCCCCGTCTATCGGTATCCGCGAGGATAGACGAGGAAGGGAAGCCGTGTGGGAGGGGGAGGAGAGCTCTAACCTCTTTAAGGGCCGATAGCGGCTCCCATGCTCTGCGTTATTTAACCAGAATCGATCCAGCCTCTGTAAATACACAATGGCGCAAGCTTTCTCTATTCATGTATTTCTATTCATCAATGCGCCCAGATCTTATTAGAATAAGTAGCAGCCGATGAGTTTCTGTCTTCATTGTACCCAATACAACGTTATTCGCATTATTCGCTTACGAGTAGTGCACCTTCAAAGTTTCCGATACAACGAGACCATTGAAATTCAGCCACGTAAAATGAATTTCGTTTCGTTATCGTTTTCCTTTTTCTTTTCTTTTTTTTTTCTTTTTTTGTTTCTCGTTTTTACACAACTCGGCACATATGAATTATATTTTGCATTAAATAAAAGAAAAAAGGGGCCGCTTTAAGTAGTATGGAAATTTATTTAAAACGGGGTTAAAACATTCCCGGCCTTCCTTTTTCTCCAGAAATGAGTGAGGCTTCATTTTGCAAAAAGGCTTATTAATTATACATTATTTCGTAATGACGATTTCTGTTAATTTATAAATTAATTAACTAATGTATGCATGAGCGGTGAGCATTAGTGAGCGCAGCCCAGTTCCGAGTAAATAAGATATCGACAAGTTATAAATGACGAGCGGCTTTGTGCCGCTTTCTTTCTTTTTATTTGTACTCTACGTGCTATTACGAATCTAGTAATACTAAAACTGATTAATGCCCCGATCGAATGATTTTTAATCATTTCCAATGAGATGGATTCGGACGGAGACTATTTCATTTATTAGTTACTTGACTTTGGCTTGATTTCTTCAAAGACAATCTCGGCCCGAGATTGTCCACTTATGATGCACTCGGGCATGATATATAATAAATAAGTAAATAAATAAATAAATAAATAAATAAATAAATAAATGGAAAGAAAGAAAAAAAGAAGAAAAAACAAGATAAGAAAGAGAATGAGAAGGTTACATTAAGCTCGGTATCTTAATTCATTAATAGTGCTGATGTTTTTGTTTTTGTTCGAATGCTCTTGAATGCTTGAGTTCTCGGTATGGTGGGACGCTGCTTGTTCAAAGGGCTCTAAGAAGAGGAGAATCAGGAATACGAAATATTAATGACAGAGCATAAGTGTAGATGCGCGAGCGATTAAGGAGCCATTTTAAATCGGGGCTGGATGTAAAAATAGCCCGCGACGAGTGGCGAGGAGGGGAGGTCTGGGGGGGGGGATGGGACATTTTCATCTCTAGAAAGTCGAGAGGGACAGGAAGTCACTGTGGTCCCTTGTCCCGGTGATTTATTTTCCGTCCTGGCGAGCGCGCCTCGCTCCCGGTCGAAGAAAAAAGGTCGGGCCGAGCCGAGCCGAGCCGAGCCTCGGAGGCCGATAAATACGAGCGAAAACTACCCGAGGCAGGCACCCGAACGCGTCCCTAACGCGTCCCGAGCGCGTCCCGATCCGAGCACAGGAGCTCGTTTATGCAATCCTTATAATAATGAAGTCACTGTGCGCGTGCTCGTCCGAGGCCCCGACGTCCCTCCCCTACTTATAAATCGACGATACCTACCACAGTCGCCGTGTTGTCCGTCGGCCAGGGACTTTTGTCGTTAAATCCTGGCATTTTAATTCAGACCGACCGACCCCCGGTCCCTCCCCCCAACCCCCACACGAGCTTTTTTACGGATTCCGATGGGTAAGCGGTATTTCGCGATAATGCCGTGGAACCGCCGAATTACACGGGTCCCGGGATAACGAGTGCATTTTTTAATAAATGCTGAAGATCATTGGGTTAATTGCATGGGGGGGTTGTGGCGGGGGGGAGAGGGGGTTGGAGCCATTCAGAGCCCTTGGCCTTAATGTCCCGGTCCGAGTGCTGAAAACTCCTCGGGCTCTTCTCGACACGGCCGATATCGAGCCGGATAAGGGGAGCGCGTAATCGCCGATATACCGCTTTCACAGGAATCCCTAATGTTCGCCTATAAGCTTCCGAGTGTAATAATATAAGATTTAATATATATACTTGGCGATCGGGCTCCCCAAGAGATAACGAGTGCCAAACAAAAATACTCCTTATTCTACCGGAGCGTCTCCCGGCTCGCTTGGCTCTATATATAGTGAGATATAGAGAGAGTGAGAGGGGGGGGGGAGCTAACACCTCTCGCTGCCGATATTACAAAGAAGTAGAATAATAATAATAATAATAATAATAATAATAATAATAAGAAGAAGAAGAAGAAGAAGAAGAAGAGGAAGAAGAAGAATATTGCCACGTGAGGGTTTTCCGAGCGAGCGTTGCAGAAAGTGCTTCTCGCGTTCCGAGTTCGTGGAAGAGTCTACAAGCGCTGAAAATGACTGCCCGGGTAATTATGTTGTTGGTAATTTTAAGGCTCGAGGGACGGGGCTCGCCGCTACTCGATGCTAAAGTGGCAAGCGGTCGCCTCGTCTCTCGGAAGTCCTTGAGCACGGGAAGAAGTAGTTCCGTACAAAGGGGAAGGCTAACATAAGGCTCCTGCATTCTCTCTCTCTCTCTCTCTCTCTCTCTCTCTCTGTCTGTGTCTCTACCGATTCCTCCCGGATCGATTCCTCCGACATCGATCCATCCCAACAGACAGACTTTGGTTCCTTTGACCAGAGTCGAGATCCGCGATCGAGTGCCCCTTCGCTCGTTTACCCCTCCTTCCACCATGTCGTTGACATCGTCTGCCGAATCCTCGGCTCCTTCCCCAGCTAATGCATTATGCTAAAAGCGTACATTTACATTCGCGTTCACTCTTTAAAAGCATTTCCTTACGAATTACCCGCATTGATTATTTAAACGCATAATCCCGCGGGGTCCTTTACAATGTTTTCAATAAAAAGCAATTTGCCGGATATTAATATACTTTTCGACGATATACCGGCGACTTTTTAATGCTTTAAAGGACGATGCTGCGCTCGCTGACCTTCATTTAACATAATAAATGCTTATCTTGTATGCACTCACTTTGGAGGTTAGTAAAGATTATTTGAAATATTCAAAGACGTACGAACGTTAATTGCTTCGTACCACTTCTCTTTTAATAATTCATTTCTTTTTTTCATTTCATTTTTCATTTCCTTTACTCAACAACTGGTGCTTCATAATGTACTTATCGAATCTCTCAATTATAAGGTAATCAGTGTACCTGATACTTTATCCGTGTCAGAATGAACTTTATAAGAATGTAATCTCGATATGCACGTATGCAAATACGTATATTCTTTTTTTCTCCCCCTTTCTCTTATTCCTTCTTTCCTCCATTCGTTTAATTTTAATTAAATTAAAAACTTGCCCACGTTCCACGTGGTATTAAACGTTATGTTTTACGTTGGCAGGTCGGGCAGCCCTGACATTAACAAAACATGACAATCGTAAATTCCCTTCATTCGGAAATAGGATCTTTTTGGCCTGAAAACTAATAAAACTTAATTAAACGGCTGGCTACAATTACTGTTAACATTCAACTTGCCGTTGTCAGGCCGCCTATGTAGTTTTGCCTGTGTAGTTTTATTGAGTACGCATCCGAAAGCTTGTTTTTCTTCCGCCGAGTGAATTTATGAAGTTGATAAAAATTTAAGATTCCAAAATTTTGACAATTTGACGAGTACGGCTTCTTACCTGACTCTAAGCGCGCGCACTTTACGCGCAAGTCCCCGATGGTGGTAGTGGTGGTGGTGGCGATGGTTCTCGGTGAGGAAAATGGGGGGGGGAGGGTCGCCACGGAAGGCAAGGAGGAAGAAGAAGAAGAAGAAGGAAGGAGGAGGAGGAGGAGGAGAAGAAACGACTCGAGAAGTTATCGAGCCACTCAAAAAATTTATCGCGAAAAATTTGTCCTTTTATTGCGATACGCGCGACAAGTTTGTACAAGTTCGCCGTAAATAATAAAGGCAGCAGTATTGGGTGGCTGTTGTTTGACCAAAAGGTGCCGGAAGCCTCTTTGATCCCGGCTACTCCTGATTTCCTCGTCTCCTCGAGGTGTCGCAAAGTCACGAAGTGAGAAATCGCGTTACCGATGATTGAGGGCGTTCTTCAGCCAGGCCCCGTAATAACCAGTAATTGAAAGCCTCTCCTCCCTCTAGCTGGTAAATTTTTATACGACATCCCCCCTCCCTCCTTTCCGCACAATGTTCGGTCCTAAAGCACGCGCGGCGCGGTCCTCCGGCACTTCCTCCTCGCAACCGAAATTCTGACCGCCGATAATGCTTTTAAAGCAGCCCTTTATTGGGCCCAATAAATGTCTCATCGAATACACGGATTATCACACGGAACGTCTGTCCGGATGGGCAGAAGCAGCTCCTCCGTCCCGAGCCGGGATCGAAAGCACGTCCCCTCCCCACCTGCCCCTCTTCCCGCCATTTCTTCCGCAGAGTCGCGGCGTTTAAGCATGTAAAACTTCAAGCACGTAAAATAGTAATCTCGAACGTAACCTGCGGGGCTCCGCTTTCGAATAGTCTGCCCTTAAAGCTTTTTATCCCCTGCGGTTAGTCGTGGCTTTCGAAATCCCAATAACCTATAAAATTTAAAGCCCCAAGTGACTAAATATTATTACATATTTATCATTAATAAATTCGATTCGTACGCCAATGGAATTCGCAAAAATTTCGCAGAGACTGCCATCGACGTTAAGGTTTTAACCGAACGCCATTTGTATTATTATATATATAGATTTCGACTGACTCTTAGGGAAACTAAATCATTCCAACGAACCTGAAATCGGGCGGGACACGAGGAATAAAAATGTTCTTACCATTTCCACTCCTCGGCCATTCGATAATCTTCATAATACACGGATCACTTAAAATCCGAAGTAACTCTTTTAAATAATAATACGTTTTATACGCTTGTGGATAATTTTACATTTACTAAATCATTTTATTCAAATACGAAGCTCGCTTTAGCCCCTCACTCTCCCTGCATCTCTGATAATTGGATTTTGATTTAATGTAAGATAATAATGAATATGGTATTTTAGATTTCGCAGATAAAGCAGCCCGTTATTTTTATATTATCGTAAAATAAATAAGCCAGCGACGGTGCGCTCTGTGTGTGTGCGCGCGGGCGCCTGGTTCATTTGAAAAATACAGAGCTCACCCCGCGCTGTAAATCATAAGCCTCTCGATGACATTATTTTGTATAAATTAAAGTTTTTATAAGTAATTTATAAGTAAAAAACGGACTTGGCCTCGTTAATGCCGCGTTTTTCCTCTTTGCGGGAGCGAGGAATGGCGTGAAAGGGGACTCGGCTGCAGGCTCGGTTCCTCGGGAGAGTGAAGAAGGTACGTACGTACGTCCCGGCAACAACTGCGTAACTTCTTTATAGAGTTCTTTATAGAGCTGTCAAATAATAAGGTTAAGGAGCGCTCGGTCGGCTTACGGCAATCCATTCCGATTAATAGCTTAGGATTTAATTAAAAGGACGCGTGGACGTTTTAATATCGTGCATCGAGAAATTTATTCGCTGCAATTAAGCATAACAATATGTTGTAGGCAGGCCGTCTAACCACAGCGAGTCGTTAGATTTTTCTCCAAGGGCTCCAAGGGATGCGCAATGGACGACTGGCAACGTTACAGAAAAAAAAAAAAAAAAAAAAAAAATAAAGAAGAAAGAGTCGCATAATTTAAAGCGGAGGCGCGCATTAATAACGACGACGGGGACGACGACGTGGACGACGACGGCGAGCAGGGCTTGAACGTGTAACGGGAAGCGACTCGATTCTGTGGTCAGAAATAATCCGCGACTCTGGCTATTGAGCTCGACGTGTTCGCGTTCGCACGGATTTCGAGCGAGCGAAGCGATATTGGGGCAGTTATTAAATGGCCTTAACAGCTTAGGCTACGTATTCGCAACCGGGTGCTTTTCATTTTCCGCGAAGCTTAATTATCGACGTCTCTCTTCAAGTCCTCGAGTCCCGTCTGTCTCCTCAAGTGCCCGAGCCTCGAGTTCGCTCGCACGAGATCAGTAGCGAGAACACTCGAGGAGGCGTCGATCTATCCTTTCCTAACCGTTCATCCGCTCTTACGTTCATCTATAAGAATCTAAATTGACTCGATTGCCTTGTCCACTTATTGACAGCTTATGCGTAAATGACTAATGTCCCAGCACCGAGTCCATCCCATCGACTCTTTATATTTATACTCATTTTCTCCCAAGACAATAGACCTTCCGTTTTATTGCCTTCTTTACGTTCTTTAATTTTCATCGAAAGACTCAAGCAGGCCACTTAATAGTCCTGTGAAATTCTTCTAAGCCGTTCACTCGATAACTTCATTATATAAAGCGGCATTTTTAGTATTATTGAGGATTATACGATGAGGAATAACATGTAATGTTTAATGATAATGAAAATCGTAAACCGGCAAAAGATAATAATCGAACGTTAAATTGATTGTAATAAAATTTACGCTCAATAAATTACTTTTCATTGCATATCTGTATTAGACTATTGAAAATTATCGACAAGGTCGACTTTGCTTCGGGGAATCGCGACAATAAAATCAGAGATGCCGAACGCTCGATTCATTTAGCATACAGTTTTCATACAATTAAAACGTAATTTTTACATTAGATATTATAATATTCCCATGGCATTATAAGCTTGACGTTGACCCTGAATCTGCTGAACTTAAGTCCAAGAAAACATGTGATTTTAATATATATTATTAACTGCAATTTTATTACTAAGATGTGATTTAGTTGAAAAGGGAAGTTTTATGAGGGGATAATTCGCGTCTCGAGTTTATAGTGAAATATTTATTTAAAAGGTAGGGAAAAAAAAAGAAAAAGAAAAAAGAAAAAAAAAAGAAATGTAAAGAAGTCGTAAAGGAGAAAAGTCCTTTCCTCTTATATGCGATTTCGGGACGAGCATTTACAGTCATAAAAGTGAGAAGCGTTAGCTCAAGTAATGTATAACGCGTAAGAGGATTCGAGGAGCATAAAACTGCGACGATAAATTCGTTTTGGCTAGATACTCACTCGTCTTGCGCATTGCGAGCTTTAGGTTTAAACGAACAAAAAAAAAATGAACAGCAAATTATCAATGATAAGACGACAGAGAATTTTTCTTAAACTTTCTTGCATTGCGTTTGCAAAGGTATGCGACGCGATGCCGTTGGTATCCAGGTAAGGAAATCATATCAATTTAATGAAATTCATGGTCTTTGATTTCGCGAAAAAAAAAAAAAAGAAAAAAAACAAGAAATATTAATTATCTCGTTAATACTTATCGAGAACATAATACCTAATGAAGACATTAGTTTCCAGACAGTTTTCGACTTTGAAATATATTTTATTCCAATTAATTTTCAACGTACTAATAATAAATAGACCGCTGGCCGAGTCATTAAATCGGGTTAATAAAATTTTTCGAATTACGATGTTGAGTGCACTATCGGCTCTCCGTTACAGTTCACGCGTCTTCTTTTACGTTATTTACTGCTTAAGAGAATACGAAAAATATAAGAAAAATAATAACGGCCACTCGCGGCCGGACTCATTCCTTAATAACTTTCAATGCTCAAATCATTATTTGCACTCTTCTATAACTCCGGCATCGGATCAAACGCAATTGAAATAAATAAATAAATAAATAAATAAATAAATAAAGGAATAAATGAATGAACGAATGAACGAATGAACGAATGAACGAACGAATGATGAATGAATAAATAAAAGTCGACGAGAAGGGAAAAAAAACAAGAGTTTCGCTTGAAATAAAATAAAATAATATCTATATCTGGATTTCATGTATTCTGGATAGCCTCGATGCGGTATATTTAAATATCTCATCGGAGCATTCTCAACGAGCGTCAATAATGTCAACTGGCAAGATTCTCTCATTATAACGCTTACCTAGAACGATAACGAAAGGAAAACTTATTAATAATTATTGTAAAGTAGATCGAGGACGTGAATTTATTTGGTAGAAACATTGTATAATAAAATTACGAGAAATTACGAAGCTCCGGCATCGGAATTAATAATTTTTATGGCTGCATAAATAAATATATAAATAAATAAATAAATAAATAAATAAATAGATAAATAAATAAATAAGCAAGGGAAAATATACGGTATAGAAATACATTATGGCTTGTATTTTTTTTGTAGTTTTGTTTTTTTCTTTCATTTCATCTACGCTCGGAGCTCGCGATCCGAAAGTTTCCTCATTAATGTGAAAAAAATGACGCCGATTTAACAAAGTATATTGGAATATATAGATTTACACGGATGCGACAGCAGACGTGGCTGGCGGCTTGTCTTTCCATAAATTGTAGCGCTTAATAAATTTACGACTTAGCAGCTATTAATCATCTATCCGTAAGCACTTCGTTACCCAATGTATCCCAATAGTCATTATTCCGCTCCTCCTAGGTAGTGTAAATTTTTCGACCGAGCCATTCGAAAGATGGATTCCTCCGTACGTAATAACCCTGTCTAATGATCGTAAATTACCTTTCTTCTTTCTTTACGGTAAATATTAAATGTTTTCGGGCTGCCGAATGGGAGAGAAGAGTCATTGTTAGACAGATAAATGAGACGAAGGGATCAATTAGCGGCAGAAGATCGAGTGACAATCTGGCGAAACTGCTCGCTTTCCTATATACATTTATTGCATTTTTAATGAAAACGAGCGAATAGTAACGTTCCTGTTCTTCCTCTTTTTTTTTCGTTTTTTTTTTTTTTGTTTTTTACGGAGATGAACCTTCCTCGTATCTCTGCGCCATACGCTTATGGCGCATAGGGGTACTTTTAATTTTTATCTATTAAAATTCCGAGGCCGGTCTCGGTTGTATTTAAATTTTCCATAACTTTGTACTTTAAGCCGGAAATTTGCTTTATAAAAAGTTTCGGGGATGATTTTTATGAAAGGCCGACCCGACCGGCTGCTCATTGTTTCCAATACCAATTTTAGATTTTTCCAATTACACAATTCAGCTCGTTATTTACGCTCCTCGGATAGCTTTTTTCATCTCCCCAGTTCTTTAGAAGTAGTTATTAGTTATTGGACAGATAGCTTTGGCTTAGTTGAAAGGAAACGTTTACAGTTAGGGCTGCCGTAATATACTGTTGTGATAATAATTCTGGTGGATTTCGCAAAAACATGTTGTTCAGAGTCGCGATGCCTAAAACGAAATATACAGTGCGCGTCTTGCATCTGTAGCTTTTCGCAGCTTATATAACGGACAGAGAGAGAGAGAGAGAGAGGGAGAGAGAGAGAGAGAGAGAGAGAGAGAGAGAGAGATAGATCGATAGATTGATTGATTGGTGGAGTAAATGATGGAGCAACCGAAATTTCATTGGGTCACCGCCGCCCTCTTTATTTCCCATTCCTTGCATTCCGGAGGCAATGCACAAGGTGGTGGAGTAGGAGCTCCCTGGCACCGACAAAAGCGACTGCAATCAAAGTATCGGAAGACGCAGGCAGCGGCTATTGGCTCCATTAGCCGATAATATATGCAAAATATCCTTATTATCCAAAGCTGTCGGGCGCGCTCGTCGCGTTCGCGTTAAGTGCGAGTAGACATTGCGGAGGGACACGATACGAATCTGTAGTCATCGTCGTCGTCGGTATGTTGCATCACTAGCTCTTGCATCCGACGAGATGTTCTTTCTTCTTCTTTTTTTTTTTTTTTTCTTTTTTCTTTTCTCTTTTTTCTTTTTCTTCCCTCTTTCCCGTCCCCGTATCCCTTCGTATCCCTATCTATAAATAAAACGAGGAGCGGCTTTTAAATATCGATAATTAATGGCACAATAATAATGCAGCCTGCCGTTCTGAGAAATTGAGCTAAAGTTAGTCCTCGTGAGGTTGTGTGGCTTAAGCGGGGAAGCGTAATTTATTAAAATCGAGCCCGAGTCTCTAAATCAACTCGTCGGATTAGACGGCCAATGACGCTTGTTCGTGACTTATTGGATAGAAGCGGCTCCGTGAATACAAGTAGCGAATTCGCGTACAGAGGATGATTTTCTTTTGAATTTTGTCACGGAGACTGATCGACGAAAGGGGCCCTTGATCGACATGAGAAATAGCCAAGACAGCTTGGAGATAATAAATTTCAGCGGCTATTAATACGGTGAATATCAACAATAACTCGGCTTATTTTTCTTGGTGCCAATCGGCGTAAAGCCTCGGTATATTTCATGGATAAGGGTACGAGGTGCCACCAGGTGCATAACAGCTGTCACTCCAACGGGACGGAATTAAGCCTTAGACCATTATCGACTCCACATGAAGCAAGTACTTACGCAATCCTCACAAAAACAACAACAACAACAACAACCAGAACAATAATAATAATAATAAAACTAATAATATTAATAATAATGGTGATAATGAAATAATTTCATGATTCCAAGTAATATCTTCTATTTACCCGTTCGCGGGGATAACGAAGCTTCGCCACTCAAAGTACGTGCCTTAGCTTGTCTAATACTTCATTCGTATCGAGAGGGAGAGAGAGAGAGAGAGAGGCGAGAGAGAGCTGTTTGAGTGAGAAATTTATTATCTGTCTTATCTGTGTCGTCGGTTCGCTTTAGCAAGTATAATGAGCTACTCGAAGTGGTGCGCGCGCTTAGTAAGGAATCCAAAAATCATTTCAGCGATCGATTCGAATGCGCTTCTATTTTTGCATATCCTTGCCATTAATGCGCATCCTTCATTTCTATATCATATTTTACGACTTTTTATTTACCTTCTCGTTATAGCACGTAACGAGGAGACGTAAAACGGCGTAAAAGTATGGTTTGCCAGTAATATATTTATTACCCTAAAGTAACCGTTGCGATGTGCGCGTCTATACATGTACATGGCATTGTAATTACAATTATTCCTAACGCGTTCTATGATTGCGCGTTAAAATAATTCTTTTACCATAAATTCCGAGAGCTCGGAAAGCTCAATCATTAAAACTAAATATATTATATATTTAAGAGACTTACTACGAGTTATTTATGCCAAAGCAAAGTCCAATCCGTTTGAAATAATTTGAACATTCAGATAATTTGATATATCGACGTGCAATAATTAACTTTAAAATTTATAAATACGTACTCGCCATTTATTTTATTATTTTTTATCAGTTTATTCAAGTAAGACGTATTCGTATTATAAGATAAAATAAATTCTATAATACATTATGTACCGTAAATTTGCCGAACCTGCGAATCTATTGGTTTCGCGGATAAATTCCACTAGGAGACTAAATTCGAAAGTATCGAATTTTATTATTTTTTGTTTTCGAATAAAGAAGGTGAACGATTAGAAAGCAGTCGAAGCGCGTTGTTATTGGGTGGTGTCTGAGACAAGTAGTTACCGGTCGAGCGAGGCATCACCGAGCAGCACCGACGCTCGGCAAATCTAACGATTCCGCTAGGGAAATTTCGATATTGTTCCGCGGCTAGCCGTCGGCAGGGGCCGCGGGGGGAGGGCGAGGGACGCTCCCGGGCTAAGTACGCGCGTACACCGACCTATAAAGGATCCGGATACGCGCACCTACTTTATGAATTCGCAACTAAAGTGCCAAGCTCTTGCGGATTACGGAAGTGGCTCGAGCCCGGTATTCCTTACCATTCTCGCACGTAATTCTCGAGGACTTTAGGATCATTTCAAAGCGATATATACCTTTTGTTTAAATACGCGATATTATTCGCTTTGGATTTTTTTTCCGCGGCGTGAATAACAAGAGGAGCGGCTTTCCAGCTTCCCCCTCTTCCGTCCAATTTATCTGTTTATTTCCTGTATATCTCTCTCTCTCTCTCTCTCTCTCTCTCTATATATATATATATATATTTGTTTTTTTTTATATATTACACAAACAAGCTCATTACATACCGGAGTCGTTGGATGCACCGTGAATTTCTAAAGGCTTGGAATTTTCTATTTGCCGGCAGAATGGGTAAATGCGAGCGGCCGAGCGAATTTTATTCTCCAGAGGAGATAGAATAGACCAGTTGAAGACCTTGAAATTGCCCGCATTAGCTACGAATTCCCCGATGCCGTAAAGTCTTCTACGAATATGCCGATCAAAATTCGATTTCCTGCTGCTTTCATTCGACATTTTATATGCACTAAATTAGCTATAGTTACATTTTACACATCGTAAATGAATTTTACGTAATTATTTATAACAAGTTGTAAGATATGGCTGCGCGCTTTATATGCGCGCCAGCTCAGCCAGCCATTCCGTACCCAATTTCGAATTTAACTGTTTCTACGGATATAATAAAATCATTATTGCTTTACTTGCCTTGGCACATCATAAAAATTATACGTGAAATACGTGAAATACGTGAAATACGTGAATTACGCGAAGCACGTGAAATTACGCGTTACGCGCTTTCCGTAGATCGCGTTTTACTATCGCGTCGAATAATGCCGAGCCCCGCAAGCCTTTACGTATTAATAGTACTTGGGCTTGGCTAATCTGCAGAAAACGGAAAGAAACGAAAAGAAACGGAAGGAAACGGAAAGAAACGGAAAGAAACGGAGATGAAAAGAACTGCGCGTCAAAAAAAAAAAAAAAAGGACGAAAAAATGACGTGTGACGTCATGCGATTGCGTCCACCGGCCGGGGTGGGAGGAGAGGCCACGAAGCGCGCTCCAAACGCATAAACGAATTACTTACGCGCCCCCGTGCCGGAATGGTGCGCTAGTGTTGGAGCGAGGGTCGGCAGGTGCGGCTTGGTTATTGGGGGTGTGGTCGGGTGGGGGTTAGGGTTGAGGTGGGTTATTGGGGTTAAGAAGAGAAGATTTAGGTTTTTTTAAGCGCCGCTCGCCGGGAGAAGGTGGAACTTGTACGATACTCGTGTTTATATAGCCGAGGGAGGAGCGTTCCGGTGTCATAAATTTCCAGAAGAAGCCGACCCGGGGACGGCCACAGCGGGTCCAGGTGCGATTGCGATTCCCCAATGACGTGCTAAGGCCGCGCGAACGAGATCACGCCTCGTTATTATTAGCTCTCGCTCCGAAGGCAAGATTAATAATGGTATCGCTGCGATGGTCTTGAAAGTGACAGTCGAAGAAGTAAGGAATTTAGTACTCGGCGGTGCAGCCTCCCTGCCCCAACGTACGCGGAGATAAATATTTTCATAAATTCATTCCGCGTTTAGTAGCAGCAGCAGCAGCAGCAGCAGCAGCAACTACAGCAACTGCAGCAGCATCCCTGTTTAGCGGATCAATTTTATTGTTATTGCCAGTGATCCTGAGCTGTTTTCTCGGCTTTTATGCTTCCTCGTACGTGCACGCGGATCGTACGAGCAGCTACCGACTCCTTTTTATGAATTATTAATATCGAAGAGTAGCGAAACTATTACTTTTAAGCCCGAAATGATTATTATTTTCAAAATAAAGCCGCAAAATGGGTCAGCTAATAAAGCGATATATTGAGGAAGTGTTTACAAGCTTAGCGATATATACACGTGTGTACGTATATATTTTAGCCTCGCTTTGGGAAGTGGCCGAAGGATTTATTAAATTCCATATTAATACAGACTTTCTTATACATAATTTATGATTTCAACATATTTGGTAACACCCGGTACGCTTTGATCTTTAGAGCCGCTCTGAGAACGTGATAATTTGAAATATACGATTTTTTCTAAAAGTTTACATAACTTTATCAATGTTTCCCTCTCCCAATCAACATAACTTTCGATACTTTACGAGTTCCCAAATAAAGGTTTAAAAAAAAAAAAAAAACATTAAGTGTTTTTACATTGGCTACCGGTACTTTCCATCCATAGTCAATATCCACGAGCATCATTACGAGCGCCGGCCGAAATAAATAGTTGTTAGCTTTCTAAAAGGAATCGACGCAAAGAAGTAAGGTAACGACGATCTCGATAGGCAATAGCTTTGTTCCTAGAACTTTGGTCACGAATTAGGACATCGAGGTCGTTCCTGGGATCGGCTTACGTTCGGAGATGAAGACGAAATAGGCATTAAACGTCCCCGGGGAATGCATGCGCCCTTTTAGTCATGACCTTGAAAATCCTAAAGCCTTCACTACGGTGAGAGGGAGGGATAGAGAGAGAGAGAGAGAGAGAGAGAGAGAGACTTGCGCACTCAAATGCATCCGGGGGAATTATTTACGGGAGTATGCGCCTAACCGACCACCCTCGAGGGCACGAGTATGCAAGAGTTGTCCTCGGCGCAATCAGGATCGCGTCGTGGCCCCTTCCAGCCAATATCGGCACTTCTTTAACCTGGACGCCTGGACTTTGAGCCCCGGCCCCCGGGAATATAACGCGGCCGATGCTTTATGGGATGATAGGGGGGGACTCGTATACAGTCCTGTCTTGCGGCTATGCTCCTGCCACGGGGATCCTTATGGCCTCCCGGTAATAAATATCCTGGCCCTCGAGTCCTGGAATTCGCGCTCGCGACCACGTACTCGGGAGATAGGACATTCTATCCCTTCCCCCAATAGCCACCGAGCCACCAAAGGACTCTCGTCTCTACAATCCTAATCGTCCTAGTATCCGAGATTGTTATCTTTCAATTGATAACCACGTGACCACGAGTGCTCACGGTTAAAGCTCGCAGTTAATATTCAATGAATCCAGCACTAGGAACGGCCCCTCGACGCCAGCGGCCGCTGCTTCCTTATCCAGTGCTTTGCACGTGGCAGGGCTTATTAATTGAAAAAAAAAATGAAATAAAATAAAATAAAATAAAATAAAAATAAAAATAATACTGAAAATTGATAAATAATAAATAATAAATAAAATTAATATGAAAGTAACGTAGTAGGAGTAATGGGCTGGTGCATCGATTAAATGCCACTTACGTTTTCGTGTTAAAGTATATGTTAGGTAACGCGCGTCTAATTACGAGGCGCTGATTTAAATCAAACAGTTTGATGGCGTAACATAAGGTAAGATTATTAGGCCCTGTCTACGATAACACTTGGGGCATACATTCAATGATGATGATAATGATTGGCCGCTGGGATACCGTCGGGCAATTACGATCGGATTTCATTGCTGCCGCGGCGGGATTTAGTTTATTCGAGGGGCAGCGGTTCGGCTTATAATGATTCAAAATTTTTAGCCTTCGACGGGGAATATTAATCACGGTTAATGCCGTAGTCGCGGGCAGGTAGGGAGCCCGGCGCGCTTAACTTGTTGGCAAATTATTTCCTCAATGCCCGCTGGTAAGTAAGATAATTGAATGGGGTGGCCGTTTTAGTTAATCTTATCTAGCTCGAAGATGCAATAAAGTAGTACGGCAGCGGGGGAAGGGGGCGGGTAGGTCCAACAGCTAAGCAATGAGATAGGCTTGGTCACTGGGATGGCTTACCTGAGATTCGAGAGAGCGAGAGAGAGAGAGAGAGAGAGAGAGATAGAGAGCAAGTGATAGAGAGAGAGGGAGAGAGAGAGGGAGGGTGGCGCGAGAGGGGCGAGGGGGTGGAGAAGAAAAATGTTCGCTTACACGATGTGGGCGTGCCCCAGGAGACAGACCTGCGTCCGACGAGGCGCCTACTAAAGCAGAGGAACGAATCCATCGGGGATCGGTAAGCGCGGAAACGGCCATTACCGCCACTGCCTCGAGTAAAGTGTCCCGTTCCCCGACACCGAATTAAGCTTCGACCGGGTAGATGCATTAGTCTGTCTAAGAGTACCGGAGGCTGGCTACCTCGCGACCACGGGTTGCTATTCCGTCCAGTCCGCTCTGCCTGTACATGACGATGATGCTTGCGGTGGGCCCGGCTCGACTTGCCGATATATTTTCTTCCTGCTATCCTTGTTTTCCTTTGCCGACTCGTCAGCAACCCCCTCCCTCCCGCCCCGGCCGACCCTTCTGAGCCGGCTCGTCGTCGGAGCCAATGAGAGCCACGCACACTTTACCGTATACGATAAAAAGAATGTCGCTGATAATATACGTGACGAGATGCATCTCGAGCACCGAGACCTATCCAGCGATATTATTATTATTATTATTGTTATTGTTATTGTTATTGCTATTATTATTATTACTATTATTATTATTACTATTAGTAGTATTATTATTATTAGAATTCCACGTCTCGAACTAGCCACGCGTGCTTGAATAATCATTTCGGTTAATAATATTTATACTCCCCGCGCAGAAATACGTTTCCGAGCCCTCGGGAGATAAATTTCGCCCCAGTTATAACAATTTTTGTACATTTCATAAACTCATAAATATACTTTATGAACGCTATTACATGTCGCCCTATTACATACGTATACGCGTACAAAACACACGTACACGTGCTCCCTTCTTTTTCAACAGCTTTTACTTTTTGTCCATTAGTTTTTTATGGCCAATGATCAATTTATATTCTATGATTAATGCGCGTGTATAGGATAATAATTTGCATGCATTATTATTAATCAGTCGGAGAAAAACAAATGCAAAGGCTCGAGTTACTTTTTCCATCGAGTCCATTTTCCACGAGCATTCACCTTATTTTGTTTATTCTATTATGACTTTTATGGCTCAATGTGAGCATAAGTCATCTTACGTCCTTCGATCCCCCCCTCCCTCCCCCACCCGCCAAGTGTATTTTTTATTCCAATAAAAATATTCAGGCAATGCAAAACTGCGCACTCGCTGCTTCTTACGATACTGCAAATCGCGTAGCCAGAGTCCTTCGTATACCGCCCCCTGATTGATTTGTTTGTAAATATTTTATTAAAGTAGCGATTACTATGCGCGATTGTTGGATTTTATTAGATAGAGAGTGAAAACTTACGATGTTACATGTGAAGTCTAATGTGTGAAAATTCCTTCAGAGAAGCTTTGACCCACGAATACATTAATTATATTATTAATGCTTACGAGGAATTAATAATTACCATAAAATTATTTAAGTCTGCGTTGCTTCGGATAGAAGAATGTTTAATTAATTAAAGAAAATGACAGTCTGATGGCTCGCCATTGGAATAATAATAAATATCTGCCTCAATAACGATGATAAGATACTGGCGGTGTACGGTGTAATAATAATCGATACGGTAAATCCTTTGCATACTTTCGAATGACGAAATAATAATAATAATAATAATAATAATAACAATAACAATAAAAACAATAACAAGAACAATAACAATAACAATAACAATAATAATAATAATAATAGTATATAAGCGTAGACCAAAGTGAGATTCTGAATCGTTAGAGATTATAAATGTAGAGTGACAAGAGTCATCGGGATCATTGTATTGGGAATGTATGTTGGCCGTAGCCTCAATAACCCCAATAACCTACCCCATTGATTCTTCATTTATCTCGCGCTAGGCAACGCGGGCCCTCAAAGTCTAACAATCGTCTCTCTCTCTCTCTCTCTCTCTGTTTTTCTCCCTCTGACCTCTCTCAACGAGCCGGAGATTTCATAAATCAATTGGCGGTCTCCATTGGAGCGCTTAACTTTTTGCATTTTGTCATGCGTATAATTTACGAAGCTAACATTTTACGAGATTTCTCATGAATTCCTTTAAAACTCGCTCTTCTCCTGCCCTCCTAACCTCCTCGCCGCCGCCGTCGCCGCCGCCGCCGCCGCCGCTCTCAGTGCAGTATTATTTTTTTTCCCCGGGAGTGCACCAAGGGAGCGAGAGCCGATATAGTTATTGGGGAGACGTAAGCTCACGGCCACGGGGACCTTTAATGCCTCGGTAATTACTTGGGGACGGGGCGCGCGGACCCTCCGGGCTAAATGTTCCATTTAGCGAAGGACATTGCAGTGGCAGCAGCGACTCGACGACCGCAGCGCTCGTCGTCCTCTGTGCCCTGTCGACTCCGGCGAGAACGATCCCGCCAAAGAACGAACGAATGAATGAACGAACCTCCCCAGCAAGAGACGAACTCGGGGACCCTGGGACGTACTGGGACGTACTGGGACGTACCGACGCTCCCGAGGCCAGTATCTTCTCAAGCAGCGGTTGCAGTTAGTCCAACATAGGAGATCCCGATAGGGAAATTGGAGATCTTAAATCATCGGCGCCGATCATCCTTTCCATTATTACAAACAATGCCTACTCATTTTCTCACATCCGGAATTAATAGTCCACGGCTCTTCCCATTGATTATTACCACTTTTTATATAACTTAAAGGCCTACTAAAAGTATAGTAAACACACTAAAAGGACAAAACAACTTATGCTCATTTTTACGCTTTGCATTGATAAAAAAGACGGCGGTAAATTATTTTAAATATCCGTTTGATAAAATGAGTATAAGTCGGGACATTTATAACGACATCTATCCTACTTAATGTTATAGAAAAACGTGTCAGCGGTTATTGTCGATAAGCCATTAGATTGCGTATGAGTGAGAAACTGACGTCCGAGACTTTTTACTTATCAGGATATAAAACAAAGAAAAAAAAAAAACCTTTGAAACGGCATATTGGTAGTATTAGTAGTATCGAAATGCGTTTTTTCTTATATTGTTATTGCGGTTATTTTTACAGCTGTACGAGCCAATAAAGAGCGTAAGTGTTGAATTATCTGCTTTTCGTTCGATTCCGAATTGCATTCGAAAGAACTTGAGAATATAAAAAAAAAAAACATACAAAGTAGTTCTCAATTTATTTGGCCATATATTTTATTAACGCCATATCCTTTTTATTTTATAAAATGTACGTATAATTAGAAAATTCGCTCTCGGTAAAATTTATGGCTGCCAGAGAGCAATCCCATCCATATATCTTATCAATTAGAGAGAAAAACATGAATTCAACTGCATATACGAAATCCCAGTTATCTTAGTACATCCTGAAAAAAACACGGAATATCTTTTGTCCTGATTATTTGCATAATAACGTCCCTGTTAGTTTGTTTAATGTAAAACGCTTGGGAACGCATAAATGCGTGGCGTTTTAGTGGAGGCCAATCTTTCTCAGCCCCGCTCTTTTAACCCATAATTTGCGGAGTTGCGGATTCTATTTTATTCGAACGTTTGAGATTACTTTGAAAACATTGTCAGATTGTCGAGAAGTTATTGGGCCATTTCGAGGCCGATTATCGTAACTCATCATCGGGCCCGAAAGATAACGAATCGCTAAATTGATATTAGATCTTATTCTTATCGCGGTACGTCAATGAGCCATTTCTTATTAATACATTTATCTCGGGGAAATGAATTAGAGAGCCGAGAGGATGCAAGGTCGGTTATTATTATTATTATTATCCTTATAATTGTCGTTATTATCATTATCATTATTGTTATCATTATTGTTATCATTATAGTTATTATTATTATTGTTATTACGTGTCGTTGCTCTCGTTATTATCGCATCAATACCGAATAAAAGTACGGATTTTCGATACGAAATCCATTTCTCTTCTTTCGTTCGAACCCTTTTAAAACTTTTGATGATTCCATATTTCAAACTCGGTTACGAAATCTCGGGAGAAGTCGCTTTCAAGTATCATAAGTCGCACTTGAGAATACATCAGCTCGAGTTTCGAATGATTCTTTGCGGGCACATCGGGAGGAGCGCGGACGGACGAAAAGTGGATTTACAATAATAATAAAAAAATCCGACCTCGGCAGTAGTGGTAGAAAAAGTCCTCGATATTCAATAATACTTTTCGCCGTAATGATTGCTTTTGTATGTAAATCGAGTAAGTAGCAGAGTTTTTTTTTTTTTTTTTAAAATACGCATTAAAGCAAAGCTGCTGATTTATTACATCGATATGAAAGATTATTGTCCGTATCTCCGTGGCTTCCTTCTGGATGTATAATCCAGCTTTTTATTATCTTTCGAGGCTCAGTCTTATTGTAAATTTCTATTCGATTACGATCGAGCCCGTATTTATGTATGGCGACATGTATAAATGTACGCGCTCGCGTTCTATGTAATGCCTAGATATTACAGGATAACGTCCGTCCACCGACCACATAATTTTCATAAAGTCTCCAGTCTTGTAAGCTCCCTTAAATACCTTATCGTTATTGTCGTCATTCTTACCATTACTGTTCTTATTAATAAAGTTATCGGAAAGTAGTCGGTCAACGAGGAAGGCAGAGATGCGTAGCCTTTGGTGCGAATATCGACTCGAGGCGAGACATTCGAGCGAATCTCTTTACTTCCGCAGCTTGAATAAGGCATCTAAATGGGCAATAAGGCGATATTGTCCCTGTCCGACCGGCTGACATTCTTAGCGCCAATTATTGCCCGTTGAAACTGAGAAAAAGCCCGAGGACAACCCCTCCCTCTTCTATTTTCGTACCTGCGTCGGAAATAATCAGCATCGGTAAAGGCTAAGGTGAGCTCGGACTAGAGAGCACATCGCCTTCATCTACTCATAACTCTCTTGTTATCGTCCCACCTCTCGCTCTCCGAGCGGAAGACGATCGGTTATACACGTCGCCGTCCGTGCATGCGTCTGAATATTCTTACGCGCCTTCTATAAGGAAAATAAACGTGGGCCAAGGCTGTGTGTATTCCCGGCGCGCGTCAAGCTTGTAAATATATAAAGTCGCTTATCTTGTTTTAAGGCAGGGCTTCTTTTTTTTTTTTTTTTTTTTTTTTTTTGATCCCTTATTTACTTATGAGTTAAGTATTTATCGATAAAAATAAAAACAGGTGAAGAGAAGAAAACAACGGTTAAAAAAAAAAAAGAAAAAAAACAAATACGTGGGCAATGATAAAAATGCATGAATGGCATGAAATTCGATTTAATGGAAAAACAAGACTTGTAATTCCGATTGAGAAAAACTTGAAAAGTTAGTTTAAAAACTTTAGTACAAGTTCATTAAAAACCTTTAATATATATATATATATATATATACACTAATAATAATAATTATTATTATAATGATAATTTCTAGATTAAATAAACCGATACGTATTATGCTGGATCAAATAATATTATCTCCTTTTCTCTCTCTCTCTCCCCCCCTCTCTCTCTCTCTCTATTTCACCTTTCTCTATCGAATAAACAGAGTTTCAATTAACGCCATATATTTATACGAGCTTTTGTAGGCAATAAAAGCTACGGATAGAGATTTACGATTTTTAAATCCAACAGCATTCAATACAAATAGATTTTTCATATATATATATATATATATATAGGAAAACGTTATTTACGTGCGAAATAGCGAGAGATGACTATTTATAAGTCTTTGTTCGTCGGTTTAACTATAATTACCAATGAAGCCATCAAGATTTCAAGATATCAAGAGATATCACCAAGTAGCTTATCACCCGCGTATCATATTGGTAACAGCTTTTACGGTACTAACTGTTCCGTACGACTGCTTTTCTTATTACTACTTAGGTTCCGTGGCAGAATTTCATAATGTATGGATTTTGCATTTGCCTATTCGAGAAATGAAGGCGATCTTCCGGTTTATCACCTATAAACCAGTTTAACATCCTAAGCGCTGCTAGTTACTTCCATTAACGAAGAATAAATTATCATTATTTGACTTACATGGATTTTAACAGTTTAAGTGATTATTTGAATCTTTATGATTAATTATGTCATTTTCTTTCCTTTATAATTCTTTTTCTTTTTTTTCATTATAATAAGTACTTAGATCGGGCAGTAAGAACTTTTACAATATATATTTATATATATATATATATATATATGTATATGTATATGTATGTATATGCATGGGTGCCTACGTCATTGTCGATTTCGTGAAACAGCTGAGCGTACGGAGAATTAGTAGTGGTGTTAGGGAGTCTTGGATTTTCATGAAATAAACGGTAATTTGTAAATATGCTA
The DNA here is from genome assembly GCA_018883505.1 of Ceratosolen fusciceps. Lineage (NCBI taxonomy): Eukaryota > Metazoa > Arthropoda > Insecta > Hymenoptera > Agaonidae > Ceratosolen > Ceratosolen fusciceps. The sequence goes on along the minus strand of RCIC01000003.1, from coordinate 7,798,711 downwards.
ATGCGCTAATCGGTAAGGACTTACGAAGAATTTAATTACGAAGGTTATAAATTCTCTTGATGCGATTATTTTTCCTAAGGTTTATTTTTACTTGCCCGTAATCCCGGCATCCGCGATCTAGCCAAAAAAAAAAAATCAATGAAAGCATAAATAGGCAAAGTGGTAAAATGTTGTTTATTTATTTGTTCGTTCTCGTTCTCGTGGTCTTTTACTGTTCCGTTAACGTTATCCCTTTAAAACAATAATACGGCTAAAATAATAATGAATAAAGGTAATTTTTTTTTTAACACACGGCTCGATGTGCTTATCAAGCTTAATAATCAAAATTAAAATGGCTATTTGATACTTTTGGCCCGATACGATTGCAAGAAAAGGAGGAAATCAATGACGAAGGCTCAAGTGCATCTAAGAAAGCCGAGAATCCGGGCGAATTTCTCACCTTAATTACTGTGTCGAGGTACCGAATATCCTGTCGCTCGGTCTCCGCCGTGTCTGAGAAATGCCGGCCAATAACGCCGTCTGCGATCCTATCGCCTCCCCGCTTCTATCCCTAAGACTCTCTAAGAATCGAACAACTTCTTTAGCTCTCGGCAGTCCCGGCATTCCGGGGGACTCGTTTATCTTTTGTGAGCCGGGCGCGAGTCCTTCCTCGTCCTGGCCGCGATCGTATTTTGGGAACGAAGCCAGCCGGCGCGGTGGATGGCTGAGAGAGAAAGAGCGAGAGAGAGAGAGAGAGAGAGAGAGAGTGAGGGGGGGAGAGGGGGCGGAGAAATAAAGACGAGGACGCTCACGCAGTGATTCGAGGATATCTTGACCAATGCACATAAATATCATCCACACCCAGATTTTCGGATACGTATTATTTCGCGTGCTCGCCTCGTCTTGTTGGTTAGAAAGGGTACGAAAAAAATTAGACGAAATCGAGCCAATGGATGGACGTATTTCATTCGCAATTTCGATTTATAATGCAATAAACGATCCGCGCGCACTTCAATCCACCAATTTTATTATATTCCACGTCGCGCACCACATGATTTACACATTAAATAACTATTTTTTTTATTTATTGTTTTTTTTTTTTTTTTTTATTCCTACGCGTTCCGTTGGGAATATTCTAAAAATTATGACATTACAGGCACACGTGGGCCTTCAAAAGATTACTTTGGGAAGAAAAAAAAAATTAACTTCGACAAGCTTAGAGAATAATCAATATGATGTTGGAAAATCCTTAAAGCCGATGGTTATTTACTTAAAAATATTTGGAATATAAAATGGCTTTATCGTCATGTTAAACCCAAGATCGGTTCATCAATGATCTTTCGATATGGACTGTATCGTTCAATTTTAACGATATTCAGAAGAGAATAATTATTAATACGGGCAGTTAATCATTTCTCGCATTCTAGAGCAGCATTTACTGGGATAAGGATATTCGTAGGATCGATGTATTCCCAAGATATCCACTTTTCATTGAATATTCCCCTTAAACAAAGTTTCTAGTGAATGAATACTTAATGCATTGGTTAACTCTAAGGATTTATCTCTACTTGTTTGCTTGATACAAAACCTTTATGAGTTTCTAGAGTATTGTAAGACCGCATACCTCAACGTCGGCTTCATATAAATACACGTACACGTACAGAGAAAGAAACTCTTGGCCCCACAAACATTAGACAAATACATAAAACACAATAACAACAAGTGTATATACGAAATTATACTTTTATTATATTACTATTCGTGTGAATTTATAATATATAAATCGACATTCTTATTGCGCAATCGCACAATAAGAATTAAGATAATTTATTTAATTCATGTTATTTTATCCTAGAGGTTATAAAATTCCTTATTAAATAGCGTGAAGTAGCCAGGAGATCCAGTTGATTCGCTGAAATAATAATGTAGCTTTGTCCGGGAGTAAAAAGTGCTTTTGATATACTTCCGTCTCCTTGAAATTTTGAAAAAGATAAGGTTTCCGAGCCCGATATGCACACGGCATTTATGACGCCCACTTATCTGTCGCCGACAAAACATGTTTTACATTAAAAAAATTTTACTGGCTGAGTTTTCTTAAGAGTGAATGAGGTACTTTCTATTGTCTTGCATAAAAATCGAGACAATATAAGCTTCTACAAAATTTTAAGTTATACCGAGCTCGCTCTTATAGAAATAATGATGATATATATATATATATATATATGTATATGTATATACATACGTGCATACATATATATGCATTTTTTTTTAGACGCCGAGACTCGCCTCCTTGACATGTTAAATAGATGATCTAATCTTTTGTTCGATATAAAAATATGTTGTGGCAAAAATGAGGTAAATGAAATTTTATTTCGCAATACACAGATGAGTAGGGTTAATAATATCTACGAGATTAATTACACGTGCAATTTTTTCAGTTTTTTATAATGTCAAAATAGAGAATTTTATCGTAATAGGTCGCCAATGTAATTGAAAACTACTTTAGATAATACGAATCGAGTTTATCAACATAAACTTTTATGTTCGCATATCATTTATTACATAAATTTATCTGTTATGTAATTAAACACACTTGAATTAATGAACCAAAGTGGAATTATCGAATATAATTATCGAAATACACAACACACACACACACACATATATATCTGTAGACGTATACGATAACTATGTGCTTATATTTATTTATGCATACTAACGTCAGTTTTATAATGAATTAAATATTTATAAACCATTATTATTAATATGGCCGATTTCGATGAAGCCGACGAGATTTCAAGCAAAGTAAAGCTGAGTTCCGATTCATCTTGCATTTAAGTTAGGTTGTTTTTTTTTTTTTTTTTTTTTTTACAGAGATTTCAAAAGCTAGCAGAGGTTGAATTAACGTCTAAAGACAATGTCCGGAATCACGATCGAACGTAATTACAATTAAGGATTTAGAAAGTTGTATGGGTACGTTTGTTTTCACAATACTTTATATACGCAACCATAATGGAATAATAAATTTACATTCTTCGCGTAGTTATTATTCGCGTTTGCGAATATTGCTATTAGAAGTCTTACAATGAATGGCATTCGGGCTTTATGGTTCAATACACGGACTTTTATTGTTAAGGAATTTTTAAGTGAATTTTAAATAAATTTGAATAAGACATGAATAGAAGTTCGCTGGTTCTAAATAACTTTTTAAATGTGAAAAACCTTCCATTGTTGTATTGGTGAGCGAGTAGGTTTTTAATATTTAAAGCCTCGTGCGTAACGATGTTGCTGATGATGAAAGTAAAAGGGCATCGATCTCTTCGACGTGTTCGACTGCGGATTAGCTTGAGCTAACGATTCGCGTAATGAGTAGGGTTATAGAGGACATTTTAAGCTTTCCAGGAGTCGTTGGTTATTTAGGAAGCGGCGGAACGTTGTCGGGGGGACGGAGGTGGGTGATGAATGATCAGCGAGCGAGGTGGGTAGGTGGACAAGAGGGGATAGAACGTCGTTTCCGAGGGAATACGGTGAGTTGAACGAGTGGTCGGGAAATGTCGGGAGCCTGCGCTCGCCCCCAAAAGAGGATAAAAGATTTCGAGTGCGTGAGAGGGTGAGAGAGAGAGAGAGAGAGAGAGAGATAGAGAGAGAGAGAAAGTGAGATGACACAGAAATCGTGTCGTTCAATATTGAAAGGCGACGGCAAATTTATAGCGCGTGTGGGAAGGGTGAAAATTTACTGCCAAGAGCCGCTGCTGCTCCCTGGGCATCCTGGCTGGTCCCTCTCTCTCTCACTCTCTCTTTATTCCTCTCCCCGATGCGACTATAAAACCTCGAGACTCTAAAATCAAGGCCGGCCGTTTAAAGTTCGCCTCTAGAGTTTGGCGAATAAATAACGCGTTTTCATAGGAACCGGCGCCAAAACGAATAATATCCGCTACTCCCTCCCTCCGCCCCCATTCCCCACCCAATACGGCTATACGGAGCTCCCCCCCCCACCAACTGTAGCTCCGTTTGATTTTATTAAACGTGAATTATCTAACGCGTTTTGACAGTCGAACGATTTCAGCGAATGAGACGTCGCCGTTCCCTAATCAATAATATCATCTCTCGAATGCCAGAATATTATTTATATTATTTGTCTTGGAAAATAGGCTCGAACGGAAGGAGTTAACGAGCAAGAAAAAAAACTCAATAGCGAGTAGGTATTTTTAAATTTTAAATAAAAACCAGCTCCGAACACACAAGTCAAACAAATATCCAATATTGCTCGGGCGGTTGTACTTTGATCGATTACCAGGCCGATCACTATCGATCAAACAATAATTATGTAAAACCAAAGGTACGTGCTACATAGTTTTTAGAATTTCCATTAGTCGGCATGTTTATGGTACTCTGAGATATTAAATAATTCGTTAAATAACGAGGCTCGACAAGTTGTAGTCAGTCGGAGACTCAGCCGCCGATATATTAATATCTTAATATTTAATAATTTCAAAATTCTCGACTCGTTCGTTATTGGCTCTCGTTCTTATTGTTCGCCGAGGCTCTAACTACGCGCCGACTAATCCCTCCGAACTGGAATTTACGAGAAGCTTAACCTTAAAAAGGCTCCTCTCCGGCCCTCCGCCCCTATCCGCGTGGTCTTGGGCCAGTCCGCTAAGGGTATCTAAATTTCTAATTACCTCGATCGAGGAGTAGCGATCGCTCGGTTACAAGGACCGAGGGAGCCGTCGTTACGGGTCGAGAACAGAAGCAGGGAGCCACTGTCAGTGTCGGATCCGGCTTCAAAGGTTTACCATCTGCCGGCTCGGGTCGTGAAAGCGCACGTGGAAAGATCGGTGGCTCCCGATTACGGCTAAGGGCCCCGAAGAAAAGGACCCGAGCCCGAGCTCCCGCGCCTCCTTCACGTCGATTCGGTTATTTACAGCGACGGGGGGACTCGCCAATCCTAAGCGCTCGGGCGTGTATGCACCTCCTCCTCCTCCTCATCCTCATCCTCCTCCTCCTCCTCATCCTCGGCCGGTTCCTGGTCCGAGACGCCCGAGACGCCCGAGACGCCCGAGACAGCCGAGACGCCCTCCCCCCATCCCTCCTACCCGCTGCTTTTTATCTGCTGGCGTGGCCTCCTCTCGGTCCCCCTTAAATGCCCAATACTCCTATGGAATCAAATAAATTTCGTATTTGTCACGTGTCGGGTGAATTATCTCTCGGGCTCCTATCGTCGGCTACGTACGGACATTGGGACGGGGAGGGCGGAGAGGGGACGGTGGGTGGGAATCCAGTCTTTATTACTTACTTACGAGGACTCGCTGTGATTTCGTGCTCTCGCAGCTAACCCATTATTCTTACCACACGACCAAGCCAAGCCGTCCCACTGGTACGCAACACCTGAAATTTCTACGTAAACGCTGCTTCCTCGATGACAAATAATCAAGGAGAAGTGCCGAAACTTTGTGTGACGGTCATCTGGGCCGACGGGCAGCTTCCGATACGGGCTCCTCCCACATCCCATTTACTTAAGACTTACAGTAGCTGATAAGATAAGTTGAGTCGGGCCCGCAGTAGTCATTTGTTCGGTCGGGCCTCTTGCCGCCCTTACCATTAAACGCACCCCGCCCTGGTATCGGCAGCGCTGCTCCGAACCCTTAAATTTATGCGCCGCTTAATATAATGGCGAGATAATTATTACTTATCGTTAACCGGCATGGAGAAGGGAGGACCGCCCGGCCGATAGAGGGACTCATTTGACGGATCGTTGTCACGTTGGCGTGAAATAAATACGTTGGAGGGACTTTTCGAGCTAGAGGAGCGATACGAATGCTGACACGAACGGAGCTTTCTTTGCGTTTGAAAACCGAACGTCCTCGTCGGACTGGACGTGGAGTCGGGAGGGGAGTCGGGAGCATACGGAAGCCACGCTAGGTTTTCTATAGCTTCGTTTACGAGACCTTTTGAGGAAAATAGTAAGGAAGTCGCGTAGTTGGTAGTTGGAAGCCCTTGGCTTCTTGCGAGTCATTAAAGGTGGAAGAACATACGATGTTATTATAAAATATTTATTATATTCAAGGAAAACACTGCGCAGAGTCTGAGACTAGTATGAAGATCTTCATGGAAAAGCGTTAATACATTATCTCCGTGAAAAGGTTCGAAAGTTGGCAAGAGTCGCTACGATGATAATCCTTGTAATTACGTGTTGGTTTGGGACAATCGTCACACGTTTAATTTACGACAATATCCCCCCCCTCTCTCTCTCTCTCTCTCTCTCGCAGTCCGAACACTGTTCGGCGCTACGGTTTTACGACTCTACCACAAATCAGCTCTTTTTATTCAGACAATGCCCCCATCCCTTTAAAACTCTCGAATCTATCGACACGGCTTACCCCGCCGCGCGATACCACAATGCTGTATATTCTTAGAAAATTATTATCGTCCATTATGTTTTAGCGAGACTCCTCCCCACCCTTCCACCCTCGGTTCACTCTCTCTCTCTCTCTCTCTCTCTCTCTCTCTATGCATATATATATATACACACAAAAATTTAGAAAATCCCCTCCGATTCGATAAACGGCCATAGATTCCTAGTTGTTGGGGTATTAATCCAACGCCTCTTCTCAATTAGCGTTATTCAGCCGAGGAGACGTACACGAGGTGAGCAGGAATAGTTGGCAGCGAACTCCTCGCCGTCGTATTTAAAAGAAAAAGAACTTGGCCACATAAATTAAATATTATTAGCACTAGAGAAGAAAGTCTCGTACAAAGGCATAAAGCTCCAATGGCTGTAAATCCGAGAAATACTTTTTTTCCTTACTTTTGTTTTTAAAAAGTAACTCGTTTTTTTTTGTTTCCTTCTTCGTCTTCTTCTTCTTCTTCTTCTTCTTCGTTTACTTCTTCTTCTTTTCCTTTACGCCGGAATAAAAAGCGGGAATGATCGAGGAGCGGAGGAGGGATTGGCCTTTAGTGCCGATAAAGATCTCGGAGCATTTGCCTTCAATTGGATGTCGTGTCCATGCGCGAATTTATATTCATGGAGACACGTCATAAAGTCTAATCTCACGCGGCTCGTCTCTTGGTAAACTCCCGTAGTTTTATCGCTCCACCGTAAAGTCAAGTGGCCCTCGTAAAGAGTACTTTTTCAATTTTGACTTCCAAATTTCGATGCACTGTAATGGAATAGCCTCGAAGCGAGTCCATTTACTTTTCAGAAATTTCTACTATTTCATATTTAAAGTCATCGGCTCAGCTCTTAAATATCATTCTCCAGCCTTATTATTTCCAGCTTACCTCGACCACGTGGATAATCCACATTGTCCGCGCTTTCCTCATCCTTATTCATTACTTATATATCATCGTTCTGTCAAGTTTTTCTCAAGATATATATATATATACACACACATTAAGATCCTTTATAGTCGAGTGTCGCATTATCGCCGGAGTTTATTTATCGAAACGCTAAAGAAATATCGATCTTACTCGCGTACATGTAATTATTATTCTTATTATTCTTATTATTATTCTTATTATTAGTATTATTATTTAGCAATATTAGTAATTAATACCGCTAGCTCTACGTGCTCATTACATAGTTAAATAAATAAAACGATCTTAGGCAATAATGGTAAGAATTTTTTATTCCACTCGTATTAATCGCTTAATTATTCTTTAAAAGATATTTTTAAAATTCTTATAGGAATTGCACGTACATTATGTACGCGAACGCGAACATTTACTTGCGAAATGAAATCTATTCTTTGTATTATTAAAAAGTTCCCTGTCAAGCGAATAGGACATAAAATCGTACTTTACTTGCTGCTGCTATTACAATAATCAAATGTTTTACGCATTTATATAGTTATTCGTTATTTATTTGCAATATTTTTACAAGCGTTTATTAATGTCTGGTAAATATTTACACCAGCCATTTAATGCAAGTATGTTATGGGATTTATATCTTGAAAGGTCGCAGACGCTCGGTGCTGTTTCTCCCCATCCCCCTCGCCGACCACATGCCCGTTATTTTTATTAAATGCTTCGGATTCGGTAAAACATTTGAAATATAAAAATTGTCCCGGTTTTCATTAACAAAACGATCGGGAGCTTTTTTTTTGTTTTGTTTTTTTTTTTGTTTACTGACTCGATGCGGCGTGAAAGAGTATTTCGTTTTTGATTCCATGTCGTAGTCTTGAAGCAATACTTAACTGGTTAAGTAAGCCACGTGACTATGGGATCCAAAGTTAAGATCATGTATCGACCGCGCAAGCGGCGCGCGCATCACATTCGCTCCTTTTCTCCTTTCTCGCGGACGGTAATATAGCTGCCTGTGATACCGTGTATCAATTAAGAAGAAAGTCGATTAAGTAGATTGACGGGCCTGCGTATATCTTATTTGAATTTATATTGAAAACTGATAGCCGTATTTGATTCATTATAACTATTATTATTTTTCTTATACCTGCTCTATCATTCGATTGTTTAAATTTAGTTGGCACTTGTATTTCCGCAAACGAGCACTTTCATTCGAAATTATTAAGTAGGCATACACATTTTCAAAAAATAAATTTCGAAAACAAATTTAATTGATATGAATTGAATAAATGAACTCTATTAAATGTTGTATAATCAGGAGTTTCAGTAATGTCTCCCGTTTTCTTTAAATTAATGTAATTCAAATAATTATCACCATTTTCTTGATTTATAATGAATATGTTCCTGTTTTTTTTCTTTTTTCTCTTTTATTACGAACGATGAAAAGTATTTATATCATTTACGTGGAGCCTAATTAATGCTTATAATGTGCCCTACATGTAAGTGCGTATCGATCCGAAATTAAATAAGGAATGTGCATTCGCCGGGATAAATCGAATCTGGCCACATTTTGCTTCAAAGCGATATTTAATAAGGGGCGAAACTACCACGGCAAGGCTAAGACATGCCTAAATAAATAGCTTCAATACGTCCTGTAAATTAAATATAATAAAGAGAATGAAATAGTGGAGTTTAGATGAACCCTAAGATATTTTTAATCTGCCTAGCGTGCAATATCTTAGGGAAAGGCGAACGTGCCCTACCGCTTCATTGCTGCAATCTATAAGTTCACTCATATAATACACACAGACACACACACACGTGGATACATATACATGTTCGTATATACGTAAGTATATTCGAGAGCTGAGTTAGTTAATGCTCGTTTATCCATTAAGTCCGAGTTCACTATGAGGACGAGTTTACTATTTTCTTATCCACCTATTTTTTTTATAAGCGAATTTTCGCTTATAAACTGTATTATATTATAAATTATTATGTACTTGAGCTTTATAGACGTTATGGGGAAGATGAAAAATTTTCATACGTAATACAAGTTTAAATTTCTTTTTGTAATAAGAATAAAAAGTCGCTGAGTACGATAAAATTTAATTTGATAGTCAATTAAAATTCTGCCATGTCTTAAACTATTTTTTTTTCCCTTCCTGTACTTTTTACCTTTTCTGTCTTTCCTGTTATCTTTTTTTTTATTTTATTTTATTTTATTTTATTTTTGTTATTCCCAAATCTTAAAAGTTGTAATAAATTTCTTAATTAGCACTGATAAAAGTGGATTTTCGTTTTTGTATTAAAAACTTTTAAGTAGTCATTTAAAAAACTGTTTAATATACTTCTATACAAATGTCCGCCAACGTTAATAAGTATGTCTTTGCTCGGCAATGTGTTCGGTCAAGACGAAAGAAACAAAAAAGAAAAAACAAAAAAAAAATAAAAAAAAAAAAACCCAAGAAACGAAAAGAACGGAAAGGAAATTATACAGAACAGATTTTATTAACGAGCGAGCGGTACATCAAATACGAAATAAAAATCGGAGAAAATAATATTTATTATTTATGTAGGAGGTGAGGTTGGTTTGGCTTTTCGTACAGGGAATGCGATAGTATGGGAATAAAAACGTAGCTTGTAAAATGTAAAATATGCAAAGTATCGAAAATGCTCTTGGTCAAAAAATACGAAAAACCTATAAAATCAATCAGTTTTTATTTTATACCGCGAGCAAATAAATATATTGAAAATATTTGCGAAAACAAGACGCATTCGCCTTACAATGAAATTCACTTTAAAAAAAAAAAAAAAAAAAAAAACATAAGCTCTTTTACGTGATATTGGTGAAAAGAGTTACACGCACCTTTCACGTACCCAGAGCCGCGCGCACCAATAGTCGATGGCATCGCATCCCCCTGCATCCCCCTTTAGGAGCACCGGTGCGTATACGTGCGTGTGCGCAAGTGAGCGAGACAGCAGCTTTTATTCAACGTTGAAACAAAGATCCCCAGTACTTGCCGTTATATATACATATGTATATATATATATATATATATATAGTCAATCTCTCTCTCTCTCTCTATATATATATATATCGCACTCGCCATCATCTTTGGATGTAGCGGTAAGCCGACTTTCCAAGAGACACGATCCATCCTGCGGATCATCGATCATCCCGCTGACCCGCTCTGACATTCTCTCCGTCCACTCTTGTCCATGTAAGGTTTTTCAAAGTACCAGTGTACGAGAGGGATGTAATTTGCAATTGGACAAGTAGTCCTTTTTCCCAATGGAAGTATCCAGTCGCAGAAAGTTTGGATTTCAACGAGCACGAAGATGCATTATTCGAGCTAATTAACGGAGGTGCGTTAATACTCCCGCTCGAACTCTTACGTCTTACGTCTTACGCAAAGAAAAAAAGTCAAGAAAAACATTTTACACCTTAGGACGTTGTTCATTGTATCGCTCGTACACATCCATTCCTTATCCAAGCAACATATCTGAGTATTATTTTTAATAAAACTCTTCGTAAACTCGCTTCACTTGTTCTTTCAGACCTTTGTACTTGGGAGATTTTCATTGAAAAGCCGAATCGTTCAGCTTACCAGCGTTTATTGCTCGTTTAAAATTATTTCATAAGTCTGGATTAGTCACGTGGGTAGAGAGAGAGAGAGAGAGAGAGAGAGAGACGCTCTTAGGTTTTTTATGATTAACGTTATATGAGCTTCGTATTGACGATTTGAATAATTTTCGGTTATAGGTATGTGCCTCTTTACCACTCGCCCGAGAGCATACGGGGATTCGAGAAGTTTGCGAGTAATTGGATAGCGGATCGATATAATTAATTGATCGCTCGAAAGATTATTGGAGATTCGAGTACTCTGAATTTGAATTAATAGCGGATACTTCAGCTCTTTTCTACATGCGACTGTAAATGTTATTGTTATTATTACACTCGCGGTATCAATAATACCGGGATACTCTGCAGAGGCGTCGTAGCTATGCTTCTAAGCGGCTAATCATCAATTCTAATACTTTCACTGTTCGCTTAGAGCAACTAGTAATTAATGCAATTAATTATGAATGTCAAGAGTAATTAATCAAAATAATTACTAATAATCAGTGGAGACGATGCGGTTTAATAATTCTAAAGTCGGCTTTCTTTTCAGTCAACTGAACGCTGCTAAATCAGTTTCATTTAATTTTATTAATTTAATTCATTAGCTTTCTTAAGAAATCCACGTTACGTTACTTGAAGGAGACAGAGAGCAGAGGGAGAGAGAGAGAGAGAGAGATAGAGTGAGAGAGAAATTATGTATTATATACGTAACACCAACTTCTTTTCAAGCACATTGGTTGACAATATTTTTCTTTCTCTCTCTCTCTCTCTCTCTCTCTCTCTTTCTCTCTCGCCTCATTCCCTTTCAGTTTTCCATCTTTTTCCTCACATGCCCTTTTCATCCTGTCGACTGTACGAGAAAAGAGCTGACAAATTTTATTCATGACTTCGACATGTGGGATAAGAAGGCAAAAGAGAATTGAAAAACTTCACTTGGATGTCAATAAGGCAAGCATCTGCGATTTGTTATCCAACTTGGCGAGATACCTTACAGCATAGGGAGAATAAGAGCCTGCGCGTATTTGCGTGCTTGCGTTAAGGTGAGAGGGAGTGGGGGAGGATAGTCAGTCAGCCGCTGAATTACCCGAGGGGGCCGGGGGAGTGAGAAGAAAAAATAATTCTTATATAACGCAACTCGTTTTTATCGATACTCGTATTCTAATGTTTCTAAAGCCTAAATTTAATATTATTACGTTATATTGAATCGTGCAGGAGGTTTAAAAAATAATGTCAACCATAACGTCAAAAAAGTTTATACGTTTTTATATAAATATATATGTATTATTACGCTCGGATACGTAAGATAAGTAACTTTTTTTTCAAAATACTTCATGACTTGGCTATGTGACTTGTAAGTTCACTTGAGCGAGGTAAGGGGAATAAAAAAAATTATTAAACTAATCATACTTGCAGCGATCGCGAATTAAGATATAATTTTTTTCTTTTCTTTTTCTTTTTTCTTTTTTTTTTTTGTTCCATACGGGCTCGGATTTTCTGGATCAGTGGCTTCGAAAACACTAAAATTCATCGCACTCGTAGACGTAGAAAATGTCCACACTTGACTGAATTCCCTTTCGTTCTATGTATAATAAGGAAAAGAAAGGGGCAATGTAATTGTAGAGTGGATGAAGAGGAAGAGGAGAAGTGAAGAAAAGGACAGCGGCGGCGCATGGAAATATGAAAAGCCGAAGTTAAGGTCGAGGATGAAGTTATTGGTGAAGAATGAAATGCACCGGAGCTTGAGAGAGAAAAATGCAAAGCCGAGAAGGTTATTGGGGGAGGATGCACGCAAATGCAGCTGCATGGGAAAAATGAAATAATGGGTCGAGAGGTTGAGAGGTAGAGGGAGTGTGTGTGTGTGTGTGTGTGTGAGAGAGAGAGTGAGAGAGAGAGAGGGGGGGAGTTGCGTGATGGCATCCTCTCACACGGTAAATAAATTACTTTAGCTTATCGGGAGTAATAGGAACGCGCACGACACAGATTGTTCGGCGTATAGGGCACGCGAATTAAAAGTTACACAATCGTCCCCTGCCTCTGCCAATGCCCCTGTCCCTGCCCCTCCTTCACAGTAGACGTAGAGAGGAGACGTAGCGAGGGGACGTAGACGGAAGGCGGGGCAGTAAATACGATATACGTGTTGCCGAACATAGTTATATATATATATATATACATATATACGTTATTTAAGCTCAAGTATATAAGTGAAAGAATGAAAGGGCATGGCGTCATAAGGGGCTCTTGTTTTCTTGACGGTGCGATGGTGGGGCAAAAAAGGGCAAAAAAGGGCAAAGGGCACGAGGGCACAAGGGAAAGAAAGGATTTGCATTAGGTGACGCGAAGTTAAGAATGGCGGAAATTGAAAAAGTTTGAGTTTTGCAATGTTTTTTGCGGAAACGTCGACTATCAAATTGGAATATCTCCTCTCGGTCGGGGTGAGCTTTTTCAGCTCTTCAGCTATTTCAGCATCGAGTTCCCTTGTGATTTCTTTTATTTATTTATTTATTTATTTATTTATTTATATACGCCGTGCCACGAACACGCACGCGCGTTTAAGCCAATCGACGACGCCTTTAAGCATCGCGACAACGCAACGGGATCGTTTATTACATCGTTTATATACGAGCCCGCGCGGCTCCTCCGCAGTTGCCCGAAAGCTCGAGCTTAATTGCAATTTTCGTAGAAAATATTCTATTCACTCCTTCTGACGTTCACGTATCACACGTAACCGCGAATCCACGTGTATAATAATATAATATGTCTTCGAATTCCATTCATGTATTAATTGATGATATCAATGGCCCGTAAATGTTTTCCGAAAATATTGCTCATCTGACGGCTCAACACGCACACACGTCCCCTGACGTACTGACACTCGCAATAATGTTTGCCGAGCATGAAAAACTTATTATTATATTATCTCACAAAGTGCTTCCCTCGATGTAATTAAAAAACTATTTTAAGAACAGGTCATGCGGTATCGATCGCAACTATCGATGATAAACGTTTCTTTTCATTCGTATTAATTTAATTACTAAGTAATTAAATATAAGATACTAACATTTATAAACAAAAAAAAAAAAAAAAAAAAAATATGAAGAAGAAGAATAAAAAAAAATTACCTATATTGATTCGTATAAGTAAGTAAAATCCTAATGTAATCTCATTCTTTCTGTTGCAGGTAAATTTTAAAATGCGAACGAGGAACGACTCTTATTGCCGCAAAAGTGAGTTCACTCTTTAATATAGATGAAAAAAAGCCTCGCAAAAGATTTTGAATTTTCAAAATTCCGGGATCAACTCCACCCTTACGATCCCACAAAGAAGCACGAGAAGATCAAAATCAAATGAATTAGGAACTTGATTTCGAGGGTTATTCGTTGATTCTTAATTCCCTGAAGCGACTTATCGGGACGTCTATGCTAATGGCCACTTTTACCTCTATGCGTATCCTTTAATTCGGCAGCCTCTTACCGATCCGTCCTTCGTAGAGATTTCTCCTCGGCAATTGCCCCTCGCCGTCGCCTCGCCTACATAACGACGTAAATTCGTTTCGCCTAATACGCCTAATACGTGGCTCGAGTCCTCGGGATCGCGAAGAACGCCAGAATATCAACAAGTGAGCCGGCTCGGCTGCGAAGACTCCCCTCCTCTGATGAAGTGGACCCGGTGCGCTTCCCGGCCAGGGGCTCGCCCGGTGGTAAGCCAAGAGCCCGTTTTAAGACCTTCGAGTGCTCCGACCTTGGCGTTGGTTGTTTCACATCGCCGACAGACAGACAGGCTGCTTCGGATTTCAGAGCCGACGCCCATGGACTTTTGTCCCCGTTTCGATCTCGATTGTTTAAATACACTTGGGCTGCATTAAAAGCTCAAGTGGCGGGGCCGCATCGTCATCTCAACGGCTCGGAAGCACTTTGTTCCCGAGCTTTGTTTTATAACTGACTTATATGAGCCCAAAGGGCTCAATAGCATCTCTACCTTCGATTTACGGAGACCCTTTACGACGAGGCTCCTATCATTTCAAATACTTGTCTTCTCCCTCAATCTCTTACCCTCCTCCCCCACCCCCCTCCCACTCCTTACGTATTTTTAATCAATAACGTAGACGGAGTAATGATAAGCGAGGGATAAGCCAACGTGCTCCCGTACGGTTTTATACATTCAGTCTGTGGTAAAATTGAATTAGAATCACCCTTTCGTGTAACCTTCGTGCTTAACGCAAGCAATGAGATTACGAATCAATTTTCTTTTCCTCTGTACTTGGAACCCTTGGCTCCATCTTGGCTTATATTAGGATTATTTTCTTTAAGGCCCGGCTCATCTCTGGATGATTTTGTCACTATTATTATTACTATTATTGCTATCATTGCTATTATTGCTATTATTGCTATTATTGATATTATTGTTATTATTGTTATTATTGTTATGCAATCCTGGAGACGGTTGCTCGGTGCGGTATAGAGGTCTGCCCCCCCCCTCCCGTACACCGTATAACCCCAATAACCCCAACTGCCGCTAGGAAGGAGTAACCATATTTCTGATCAAGTCCTAAAACTGTCCTTAAGAGTATAATCTCGGATCGCATATAGTCGTTCGATTCAATTAACACCAACCGATCTCCATTAGAGTTACATAGTTGCAGATTGAGATTAACCCATTAGGCGGGGGATATAAGCTAAATGTACCTTTGTCCCGTATAAATAAACGGATATTATAATTATAATCGCTGAATCGCTGGGCTTCGACAGAGTCATAATTGAACTTTGTGGCCGTCCTGAGCTTAACGACTTTTTGGCAGAGTGAATTCATTCGATCGATAAGAAGTACTGTCTCCCGTGGAATACGTGAACTTTTTCCGTACTCGGGTACGATGTATTAGTCGCTCGCCCCGGCCCGGCATGATAATCGGGGAAAACCCGGGAGGAGCGGCTCTACTCTAGAATAGGAAGTCTCAGCTCGGAGCCAACACTTCCCTAAGTATATTGGCAAAGTTCCCCACCTCCCCGGCTCCCCTGCCCCGTTCCCCTGCCACCGCCAACGTCGCTCGAGTTTCGTCAAATTGAAGCCGATGATTACCCGAGGCCACTCAATGGCTCAATCTCGACCCCTCCAGGTCAGGACGGCATCCGGGAAGCGCAATCCGCACACGCTTAGCTCAGTTTTATTGCACGGACTCGCGATAGGAGATAAAGCGCATCGCACTTCGGCACGGAGCAGCCGAGCGACCGCCGAACGAGGAAACTGAAACTTACCACCCGACAAATGACGCTTAGGGTTTTGTATTTGTCCTCGGGCACTTGCGGGCCACTAAGTTGAGCCCCGACGACGGGAATGCGCCACCCGGAGGATTCGCGGGCGGCGCAGGGGTCGACTCCACCGAGTCCCACTTACCTCTTGTACACGACTTTTTTCTTTTTCTTTTTTTTTTCTCCCCCCCCCAACCTCCCGCCACCCAATTTTCAGAGAATCAAGCTCATCCACACTTTATTTCGCCAAAGTACGATAAAATTTTATGACTACTTATGGGGGTAATGTCCTCGACGACGAATACCATTCGCGTTAAGCCTCGAATTTTTATTTACGAATCATCATCATCATCATCATCATCATCATTGTCATCATCATAGATAATATAAAAATCTGTATTCTGTATTTAAAAAATTTATATGCCCTCGATGGCCAATACGTTATGTAATTATAGAGTAATTTCATTAGATGATTTAGTTACGTCTTAAGCTAAGGATTACGCGATTACATGCTACATCCCGTTACGGAGCCCTTTACACTCATTTATAAGACGATCTTAGTTAGATGATGTTAATCTGCTATTATTCACGCTAATATAATATTTGAAATTATAATGTTCGGTCGATAATTCTGTTATTTAATATCGGTTGATCGATCGGTCGACATTAAAAAAAAAAAAGACCGAATAATACGTAACAGTGAAAGCGATCGAACTCTGAAAGTAGATTTGAGTACTTGACAATGTAATTCAATTAGAGGGGCTTGACTATTTCGACTACTGTTCCGACCAATCGACATTATAAAATTGATTTGGATTTTAAATAAGCTATGGGATTTCTATGGGAGAGAGAGAGAGAGAGAGAGAGAGAGAGAATGCGTTTACAGGAAATTGTATCGAACGTTGTTTTCACATATTTCGGTATGCCGAAAGGACATTGTAATTTTCATTGGAAATGGCCAAAGCGATTTTCAGGTGCTAAAACGGATATTGCGATCAGTGGATTAAATACAAGGCCAGCCTTGGCCTCGTCCACAAAAGGTTACGAGCCCGTTAAGCTTTTCGAATAGAATTAGAAGAAGCGGGGCAGGGATTATTATCCCTCTATACACGATAGATAGGAATTTATGTTTAGCTTTATCAGAGTAAGAAGTATTTTTATTAATGGTAATGCACGGCCGAGCGAGACTTTAATTGCCATTTTGTCACCGCATCCGATGCATTATCTCGCAGATTATTATTATTAATATTATCGCTAATTCATGCGGTATCTAGAGAAGAGGTTCCTATCGCTCGGAACACGACAGCTGATGGATGATTTTTTTTTTATAGTATTGGGCGAGTAGTTCGGAAGCCCCGTACGTTTTCGGACACGTAATTAAAGAGGGTCGCTCGGGGTTATTGGTGCGGGGGGGGGAGGACTACTGACTCGAGGGTGGGGGGAAAGAAGTTCATTGCGAACAATGGGCAGGGATTCCGCGGTCCGTTCGACGAAGCGGGATCACGATTGTCCTTGAATTCGCGCGCATTCGGTCAGCGCCGTCGTAGCATTGGTACTGGCGGTGGGTGGGTTGGAGGCGGTGGGGGCCGTAGCTCAATTTCCGAGTAGAGTTACGTAAACTGTACGCAGCTCCCTTCGCATTAATTTGATTTGTAGACTTAAGTGGTTTATGCCGAGAGCCGAGCGGGAAGAAAGCCAGATAGAGATAAAGTCCGAGATTCGAAGGCATTAACAAATAAGGCCGGTCCATTATTTGCTCCCTACTTCGCGTTATTCCCTACTTCTCCGTAACGGAATTTGGCAACAATCAAAATAATCAAACGTGTTGCGTAATAAAACGTTAGGTAAGCGCCCCCCCCCCGCTCGCTCTTGTAGCGCAAGATAACATAAGCATTCGTTAATTGCTCGTAGACTATCTGTTTGACCTTTGGCCTTTTTTCTCCCCTTATACCGATGCCTCTTGCGCACGGCGTCTACGTGAGTGATGCACGTGCATGCACTGCACCGATATTGATAATAAATTGAGGGAGAAGACGTACAATTACAAATTACGTACGGATGTATTGTTGAATGTAGATAGAAGGCTCGTTCCTCTTCGAGGCTTCCGGCTATGGGAAGAGGTCAGTGCTGGAGCCGAGGGTCATTCGGACAGATGGGCAGAAGCCCGTCACCTCCTAGATCCGATGCGATTCAATGCAATCCAATGCGATCCAATGCGATCCAATGCGATCCAATGCAATAGCGAATGCAATAGCGAATGCAAGCTCGGACGGCATTGTAATCAATCGCTGAGCTCGCAAAGCTTTATACGAACGCTTTTCCCTTACCGGCACTGTCAGCACCACCACCACCACCACCATCACCACTACCACCATCACCACTACCAGCCTGCCCACGAACCCCTTCACGCTATTTCAACGGTAGCGTTCCTCTTATGGAAATACGAAGCGTTGATTTATCTGGCGAGCAGAGATTAGAGTCACTTAGTAGCTCAGAACGTAGTCGGCTTATGCGACCCGATCCCGAGACGATGATGCTTTAACGCTTTCGAAGATAGTCAGGGAGAAGTTTATTCGCGAAATCGCGTATGTACGGGATGCGGATCGCCCGTTTGATCTGGATTACCTGCGGCGCGTCACCATCCCCGCTTATAATGTATACGAACGTGATACCGAGCCTCCCACCCCAGCCCACCCCAATAACCTACGCCCTTATTACGCGACCTCCCGTAGCCGACGAGAAGATTCTTTGCTTAAATATACATTTTCACGGCTATAGGGGAGACTTTCTTATTTTTGCAATAACTCCTACTTACTCCCCGTAGAGGTTTGAACCCCAGTTACTCGATCGACGATTATTATCGTTATTATTCGAATCTAGGTTATCAAGAGCAATGCGATAAGCCAATGAACGAATAAATTAAAAATGTAATTATAATAAATTGGAATATTGGCAGCTCGTAATAATTACTTTTAAAGTACTTTTAAAGAATCTAAATTTAGATTTAGATTATGCCGGGCCAATTCGTTTGCTTCCCAACCGTTTTAAGGCCAAACTTCTAACAAAACAATAACTTCATTTTACCTTGATAATGGTATATTTATTACAAGGAGGAACTTTTATTACAGGAGTAGTAGTAAGTCGATGGTCCAGTGCGATTCTTCATTAGAAACGAAGATTCCACTTGGGTAACTTGAACTCGATGGTGTAGCTTATGGGTGGTGCCAATATTATGACTGTTCGAAGATTTCATTGATCCGATGCGATTAAACAATACAAACAATCAAATAGATTAAGTGAGAGGCGAGATTAAATGTAATGTAAAAGAACGGAGAACAATGAAGGAAAAGGAAAGAGAAGGTCCGTCATCCGAGGTGAATGCTTGATACGCACGTTTAAACATGAAATGCTATTACCTTATCCTAATTGCATTTCCCCATTCGACTTAGGAATAGTGTAATGGTCCAATTTTCTAGAGAATTCGTCGGACTTGTTACTGAAATAAAATAAATGTTTGTCCGCCGTAACGAGTCCCGCCGAGGAAGCTTACAAAACTACTTAGCCTCTACACTTTCTTACGGATCTGTCCGTAATTACGTCCTCCGAGTCACCTTGTTCTTTCTAAAAACTGACTAAATTATTGTCGCGTAATGTATTATTAATATAATGTGAGCGACTAGTACTTCTGCAGTTGCCAAAATTACGATTGCCTTTCATTAACTGTAACGAGCCGACAAACTTCGTAAATTACATTCAATATGCATCCGAACGTTCTTTTGCGTTCTTTTTTTCTTCTTCTTTTTTTTTTTATTCTAATTCTCCTGGAAGCCATTTAAGGCACAAAGGCAAACGGCGCCAATTAAACAAAGCGTTTCTAACTGACAATATATAACTATAGTATTAAAACATAAACGTAGTATATTAGTGCATAAAGTGCCTTATTACGTTTCAAAAACAAAGCTTACTTTACATGCCGCTTCTGCTATTATGGATATTGATTGGATGTAAAGGTATCAATTACGTAATTAAAATAAACCAGTTAGTAAATACTAGCATTAAAAGCACAACAATAGCTGTTTGCTCGGTTATAATGGAGTCAGTAATTTGTTAAGCGGTACAAGGGACCTAAGAAGATGACGTGAACTTTGTCGAAAATTATCCGATAACTAGAAAACGAAAATTCCCACACGCATTCAATATTGCCGAACAATTAGAATACATGCGCCAAATGACTTGGATTATATTTGGCTTTTTCTTTTTTTACGTAAAAGCAAAAATACAAATGTTTTTAAGAGAATTTAAAAAAGCGATCGTC
The DNA here is from genome assembly GCA_018883505.1 of Ceratosolen fusciceps. NCBI lineage: Eukaryota > Metazoa > Arthropoda > Insecta > Hymenoptera > Agaonidae > Ceratosolen > Ceratosolen fusciceps. Next base: position 7,778,247 of record RCIC01000003.1, on the reverse strand, counting down.
TCAGTCTCTGTGCAGACATAACAAAATATTAAACCTTTTCATTCCATTGTTATACTTGAGATTTGTTTTTCTTTTTATTTAATCACTGTTTTAGTCTCTTGATAAGTGCAAAATACACATGGATTTTTTTCTTTCTTTTTTTTTACAATTAACGTAATGAAGAATGATATTAATGTAATAATGATTTAGGCCTTTTTTTACCTCTTAACGGTTAAATAAGCAATGATAGTATAAAAGTACACATATCCGGCACTAATTACAGGTACAAGCGCGGCGGTACTTTATGTTGTAAAAGCAATCCATACAGAAAGACTATTAAAGGTATTTCGCATTCCGCATCGTAGGTTTTGTATCTATAACGCGTGCACGTATAAATAATATATGAACAATGTAAAGATACTCATACTAAATAACGAGTATATTATAATTAAGTGAACAAGTTGTAAATAATCGAAGGGATTGATAGTCACGAGTAGTTGAATCGATAACCAATGTAGAGCCGAAAAGGGTGAGCGAGAGAGAGAGAGAGAGAGAGAGAGAGAGACAGACAGACAGACAGAGAGAAAGATTTTTTTGATTAATAATTCAAAAATTTATTTTTACAAATTAAGAATATGCTTTGAATGTAATTGAAAGCATTGCTACGGTACATTTATAGGTAAGATTAAGAATTATGAAATGCAATTAATAAAATTTACAAGCCCTTAATTATATTTATATTTATTTCTTTTGAGTACCATCCTTTACTTCTTTTTTACTTCTTGCATTTTAATAAAATGTTAAATTACTTCTGCATAATTAGAATGCAGGAGTTGAACTTCATGTTCTGTTTGTAATAAATGTTCCTTTACAATCAACATAAATATATTAACGGTAAATATATAATAAAAACGAATAAGCAGTTGTATGTTAACTTTATTAATTAAAAGTTATTAATTACTTTTTGCTCGCTGAATAAAGCTTCGTTTCAGTATTAGCTGTATTTATTTTATCAAGAATTTTTCTTTATATATCTCATCATGAGCTTTATTGAAATAAGCAATTTATCAAAATCATAGCATAATAATAATTTTCTAACGATTTGCCTATTATTTTTATTATGTCAACAGTAGCTTAATCAATTATCTGCGACTTCCTTTTATTCTATGCTGCAGACAAAATTCATGAGTTATTAAGAAACAAAAATTATTTTTTACTGCACTTTTACGGCTTACGAAGGAACAAATTGGGTTTCCTATTTAGCATGGATTTAAATAATAATTCGTGTACAAAGCCAGAAAAATAATCGAAATAAGACATCGAAAGACGTTATTTCAATATTCGATGTTGGCAATTCGATACACTCACATGCTTTAAAAATTTTTTTTTTTTTTTGATCTTCAATTATTCGTTGATTCGTATATTAAAATAAATACGGAGTAGAGTATCCACTAATTTCAGAAAATTCAGCTCAAACATTTGTGAGAACATTAAATTCCTGAAGCTGTTAATTTCCTTGATTTACAGCAGATAACAATAATCCGTTTAAAAATCGTAGAACGAATGGTCCTTTAGTTTTAGAAACGCACTTCACTTCTCAACTTTAGTTTTTGAATTATGATTATTATACTACCATTGCAATTTCCGTAGCTCATGGTGACCTGTACACGTATACGTATGCGTGAGCATACTAAATCGGCAAATGCTTAATGCTAAAGCGTTGCGGTGCTGCATTTATTGTAGCATTGAGTTACCCTCGACGGAGATGAAGCTTTAAAAATATAACAAGTTTGAGCGCTCGAAGCCAAGGTTAAAGGAGCTTATAGAATTTTCCAAGATCTAAGAGAAGAGAGACGTAACGTACGGCCAAAGAGATATGGCCGGGGCATGAATTACTATTCTCTTCGACAGTTAGTCTCGCTCCTAGCCGTTAATGGTTGTCGGGGGGCGGGGGGGAGCTGCGAAAACGCAACTTACTCGTTAAAACTGCAGACCTGTCTCGCCTGATCATGGAATTGTCGCCGACAAACGTCTCGCGGCCATTTAATGCCTTACACGCGGTTCAACGCCAACCGAATTAGAAAGACCTTCTAATCGCAATTTTTGTAGAAGCTTACGCGTCACTTATACATCGGGAATCGTGGCTAAATCTCAGGCGGTCCAATGTTAATTAATGGCGATAGCTCACGTTACTCCAAAGAGGCTGGAATTTATTCGAACGCTTGCGCGTAAACACGTATGCTCCCAGCCACAGATAAGCTTCAATTAGAACGACCGTGGGAATTATAACCATTGATCTGCATTTTTATTATCACTCTCGACGTAATCCACGTCCCGTTGACAATACTCGGATCCTTTATTTTTCCAAATCCTTTTCCAAAGTATTGTGCAAACAGACTTTCGTCCTCGATTTATCTTAACTTATAAAATAATAGTATACTCGAGATTGTTTTTGTAATTGTTTTTACAGTCGGTGATGCGCACTCATCCAAGTCATATTACAATGAATTTCAATAAAGAAGTTTTATGTACGGGGCCAACGGATAATGTAAGGAGGAGCAAATTGTTATCGCCTTGATTTGAATTATTAAAACGAGTTTGTTGTTTGTTATGCTTGGTGTGATGGTCGTGGGGCTGATTGGGAGGGGGGGGTTGAGGGAGATGTTCCGAGGTCGACGGAAGAAGAAGGCGTAAAGAGTTCCCGATCCTTATCGTTTAGAGATCGTCGTTAAGATCCAGAAATTTCATTTAGAGTTTGATGCGGACGACGCTACGCTGTCAACTGTCTCCGCGGGGCCAAAGTTTTCCTCCTCCTGGCTAAGACGTTCTTTAGATCCTCGAGAATATTCGAGTTTTCCACTACCATTATCATAATCCAACTCTGTCATTCTCGGCAGCCGGCAAAGGACGCGGGCTCGACTCGAGTGCATTCTAAAGCGCTTCCCGTGCAATCGCCATACACCTTACCCGTTACCCTTCTGCCGACAGCTCCCCCTCACTACCCCCACCCCACTCCGCTCCCGTCTAGCCACGGCTAAAAGAGTCTTTTCTTAATTTTACGGCCTTCTTATTCCTCCTCGAAAGAAGTTACCTCGAGTACGCGAGCAGCTCTCGGTTATTGTTTAACTTTATCGGCTCGTGGGGTCGGCAGGTGGGTGGGGACACTCACGGGGAGCTCCGCCGATATCGGGTATTAGACTTAGGAAATTATATTTCATAAAGTCCTTGGCTTCATTGATCTTTCTCTGCATGCATATAGAGGAACGCGATCGTTTATTCATATCGATCCCGGGATACTTGGCATTCCGTCTCTCGAACCCCCGTAAATAATGCAAGTATTAACCTTGGGCCAGACTGCTCCCTATAAAATCTTAAATTCTATCCTCCTATCCATTTATAAAGATTAATAAAGAAATTCTAATCCGATTTGCGACTTGACGGATGCGCTAACCCAAACTATTTTCATTTTAAAATAATCAACGAGACGCGAGAGGATTCAATCAAAATCAATGAGACTTTTTTGACGCGACGCCTTATTGTCTTCCTTTTCTTCTTCTTTTTTTTTCTTTTATCTTTTTTCTTCTTTTTTTTTTCTTCGTATTAAAGCACACATGTAAAAGTATATTTCGGAAACGAGATGCCAGTAAAAAAAAGTTATTATATTCTAATCCTTTATGATCCGACAGGTGAAAACTGTCCCGAATAGCCTTCCTTAGATTATTAATGCTCTTCTGCTTATAATCTTTTTCTTAAAACTTAATTAATATTAAAGAGGGCCGAATTAGCATTGATCTCCTTTTGTTTGTTTTACGTTTTTCTTCTCTTATATATAAAATTCACCTCGTGTGCACGACCGATGATTCATTGGCCAGGTCTTTCGGACATTCGGGAATACTCGATTAAATTACAACGAATAATATTGTTATTCCATCGCATTCAATAAGAATGTACGTATTTATTTCTACGGTAGGAGATTTAGTGTGCCGCGTTCACCCTCCTACGTATGCAAACGATTTAATTTGACAAGGAAAAAAAAAGGTAAATGTTCGAAGTTCCCTTCGTTATCGACCGGGATGTGGTGATCAATCAAAGCGGAATCAATAATGTACTTATTGGCCGTCTCTTTATCCTGACTGGATTTTCTTTTAATCGATCCCCCGGCACTGCGTCCCCCGAGAAATAAGAAGTTTGTCAAACGCCGAGGCAATTAGAATTGTCGCCGGAGCCTCGGCCTAACTCGGGACTTAGTCGGTAAAGTTAGATAGGCCGCCAAGTCGCGGTGAGCCCGTCACGGAATGCCAGGGTATATTCCCTGGGTATATTTATGCGCAGATCCGTTCGCCAGTCGCATTCAATTACAGACGAGAGTTAAACAACGGCTCGATTGAATGACACCCTGGCCTCGCTCGTTAGCTCACTACCCGTTCGCGTCGACTAAATATCTTCTGGATATTGTTCCCGGTGCAGGATGCGGTCCTCGAGCCGTGAAAATTTATTCCCTCCCGAGTCTTTTCCTGCCCGCTTTTCGCTTACCCCAATAATAACCTCAGCGGCTCTTGATTTTCCTCCATCTTACGTACTCCACTCCGCCGATCCCATTCTCCAGACTCATTATTTACGTCGATCTGCATTCTTCCGAAATCGGATGCAATGCGAATCCCTGCCTGCAGCTTTATTAACGTAGGGACACCACCGAGCCCAGCCGAGGTGGCGACGCTACCGCTATTACGCAATTACACGTTAAGACTGAGTTACCTACCGACGACCAATGAGGGATGAGGTCTGAATTCATCAGCTAATCACGTGACGAATCCTAGGGGACGCTTTACCCCTTCTCAGCGGTACAAAAAGCATCCCTTTCATGCTTCCCCCCTTAGCCCTTTTTATATGCGGTTTTAAATTGTATTTTTAATGAAGATGGCGCTCGGCTTCCAGTTTACGTCTAAGCATGAATGCGCCACACGCCTCCGTTAATTTATAGGATTAAGCTCTTGCATAAATAGTTTCGTAGAGCTTTCGACTTGACTCTACGGGCACATAATTTCATTTCCTACGATATTTATTCATATCATTGGCATTTTTTTCTGCATTCCTACGCTCCGCACGCAGTCGAGGCCTTAACGAATTTTGAGTATTAAAAGGGGGTTATTGGGGTTATTGGGGTTATTGGGGGGAGGGGGTGAGAACAGCAGTATCGCGTTCCTGATAGATTCCTGTATATTTTGCGAGAAAGACAAAATATACTATATAATTTTATCTCGCCCTTTACTTTTCAATTTGAATGTCTTTTACGTATATAAGGGCCGGGGCCGTTCTTTGAATAAAGTGAGAGGGGGAAGAAGCGGATATACAATTTAGAGTCTCGATTTATACTTTTCGTTTATCTCTGTAATGTTTTTGCCAAGTGCGAAATAAGTAGGATGGAAGGTATAAAGGATCGTGCGAGTTTTCAGACCTACGTATTCTCGCGGTGCACATATGTCGGCACATTTATTTATTTATGTACACACACGCGCATATCCATATATATATATATATATACGTATATATACGTATGTGCGCGCGCGTGCATGTGTGCATGCGCGAGGGTATCGGCAGAGAGAGAGAGAGAGAGAGAGTGCTACGGTTCTCGGTATTAAACGAAAAATGAAAAGTTCTCCTGATATTTTTCATCCGCGGCAATTTGTCTGTCTCTCTTTACTTTTACCTTTTGTGCTCTCGAACTCATTCGAGATATTTTTCTTCAAATAACTCTCAGACGCTTGCCGGTCCTCTCAAACGGATTCCGAGACACATTTATAACTTCATGATAAATTCATCGACTCTTTGTATTTGCGTATTGCAATTCATTACACTCATACTACAAGGGATTGTTTACGAAAGCCCCATTTACCTTGATTTCATCGGCAGTGCTCGTGAATGTTTAACAAAGTGGGAAATCAAGGGGTTACGTATCGAATACTGTTTGTTCGAGGATTCTTTGGATATATTTTCCGTGCAAATATGAAATATCGGCGAAGTAGCGAAGCTTGAATATTACGTTGCAGACAAGCTGCGATTAATATATTTATAAGAATACTACCGCGGCGTTCGTTCGATAAGCTGTTTGGCCACTCAATGATTAGTAAATAGTCGAAAAATCTCAGATACGGCCAGCATTGAAAATCAAATGCCGTCATTTGCTTATCAGGGCAACTTATCTCCCGCGCAGCTAAGGGGCAAAAATGGAATATCGATTTAATTCCGGCGTCTCGCTGTGCTTTATTAATTCATTTATAGAGGAGCGAGCGAAGGATGAAGCTGCAAGTGCCTCAATAAGGTGACGCTCGCGTGGGCTTTCAACTCTCGAAGATTTAATTATGCTTCTACATCGACGCGAGGGGGCGGAGCGTGATGGGGGGGATGGAAGGGGAGGGAAGGGGAGCGAGTTAGCGAGAAAGAGTTGAAGAGTGAGGGAGAGACTGAGGCGTAAGCGCCTCTAAAGTTAATCAAGCATGAAGCTTTCAGTAGAAAGCAAATTATTCGTAATTGCGTCCTGGATGTGAATTTTCGATTGGGGTGGTATATGCGTGTGTGTGGCTGTGGGTATATATATATATATATATATATATAAATGCGTATACGAATGTATATAAGTAGGGAGAGATTTTAATTTTTACGTCGAGAAGAAATTGTTTCAGCCAAACTATAGAAAAGCTTGCTTTGAAACGTTAAACCTTGCACTTTCGTAAGCGCGACGTCGGATAAGAAATTTTTTATCCTACTTGATTTTAATTCCTGCAATAATCAACTTATAAACAATGCAGGGCTTTAAATCCCTTTCAGCCCTCAAAGAAACTGTTTTCCCATTATTACTGCTACTGCTACGCGACAGCTTACCTGTAAAATAACTCTGACAAAATACCGACCGTCCATTACCATAAATAAATAAATAAATAAATAAATAAATAAACAAATTTCAAGTCTATAAATGTGTACTTTGCTCAGAGTTTTAATCGAGCATGATAATTCTTTACCAATTATCCGTCTTTTAAAATTAATTTATGTAAAAGACTTGCCTAAACTTACGTCTTTAATAATCTTAATAAAAAACCTTTTTTACCGAGATTCAAAGCCTCTTCCTTCCGATCTCGTCTTATTGCACAAATGCTTATGCTCCGATTCGCCATCTCAACATACGTACTTAGGTTTCGCATTTCTTTGTTGATATCCGGATGTAAATTTGACGTGTTGGGATTTTTCCTTCGTACAAAAAATTTCGCGTATTTTACAAGCACCGCGTAATAAATAGACTTACTGAATAACGAATTCCGAAATTCCAAGCTGTCCTAAATTCCTAATTTACGGAGTGTAAATTAGATTATAAATTTCTTGCAGCTTCAATTTCTCTCGAAACTATAACAATATACGCTAATAGTGTACATTGGCTTTAAACAAGAACCTTCAAATTTATTGATATTAGTATTTATTGATTACTATTTATTGATATTTCGCCAACATTCCGACAATTAAACTGGATATTCAATGTATTTCAACAGATTGGACTCAATGACAGGGATCGTTAACAAGAATTACATTAGATAATATTACTTCGTTTGTGTGCGAATGGATAATTCGTTCCCATTGCCTATGAATTTCGTTCATTCGGTAATAAATTATGTTAATTTTAAATTAATAATTATTATACTGTCAGGTATAGGGCCAAATATATATATACATATATATATATATGTGTGTGTGTGTGTGTGTAAAAATATATTAAAGTGCGAGATTGAATAAAAATTAATTGCATTTTTACAAGAGATGGGTTTTTTTGAATCAAAATTTATTCGATATTTTTTTAAAGTTTCACTAGGCTAAGCGTAAAACTTTTCGGTGTAAATATTTTAAATATCCGAAATAACACGAATGCTTAGGTATCAGTTTACAGAGACACTTTCCTTTTTTCTCTAATTTTTATAAATACCATTTTTTTAATAAACATCGAATTAAGCGCATTCGCTCTGTATATAAGATTTTTAAAATAAATATCAGGATAATTTGATTATAAATGGCAAACGAGGAGAAAAATAACAATCGACTACTGTCTTTATAAGCTTTAATTTTATTTTACGGTACAAAATAAATTTTCAAGTTTTTTCGCTTCTAAACCAATATTAATCTAAAAGTTGTAAGGAAAGGCGTCGTGAAATGTATGAAAGATTCGCATGAACTTTTAAGCGACTAAAGCTACGTGAATGTAAAATGCACATTTATGTTTTTAATACTGTTTGAAGAAAAAATTATAATAATAACAATAATAATATTAATAATAATATGCTTAGTTGATCCCAATGTGAAAAGGTCGTTTTAATATTTGATAGAGCGGGACTTGATCTGTGAAAATAAAAACTGTAGGCTGATCATTAAAGCAGTTTAGCGAAATACATAGTATTTTATAGTAAGCGGAAAATATTTCAGTTATTACGAACAAGGGGAATTTAATAGTTGTAGATAAATTGCATTGCGGCTCATTTTGAAAGATAAGTGTCTCATAATATTAAATCTGCAGTAAATTTTTAATTCCAAAGAATGCTCCTGACAATTTAATAGTTTTTATTATATATACAGACAATTTGTTGAAACGTTTCTTTTACCAACAGACGTATATATACGTATATATGATAATGACTCTTAACGTTTCGTCCAGAGATATTCTTTATTTGGGTAAGAGCAACGACGACATGATGCCGAGTTACCTCTTTGAGGAAGAAAAGTGAGGTCAACAAAACAGTCTTATAATCCGGAACATATTTAGTGTACGTTTTAAAAAAACTGCACTTTATTAGTTTCGCTTACCAGAAGAAGTGCAAAGACAATAATATAGAGGGAAAATTTAAGGAAAAACAGAATAAACGAGAGGAAAGAAAAGAAAACAATCGAAATAAAGCCTTTTTTTCTCTCTCTCTCTCATGTAAGCAGCACTTTTTTCATTATGCTGGTTCCCATTTTTTTGGTAAGATTCTTAAACATTCTTTTACTACTTAAAATAATGGATCGTAATATTACGAAAATCTTATTGCATTCCGTAATGAGTCACGGGACGATAATTCTGTATAAAACAAGTCTTGTAGTTATAACGATGGGTTATCGATGTAAATTGTTTACTCGTTATTAAGGACTGATAAACATTTGTCCACGAATTACAATGATACGATAATGCTTTGGGAGAGAAAAATAGTCTCCTCTGTTGGATAAAAGGTGAAAAGGAAAAGAAGGTAAAAGGAAAAAAGCGGACAATAAACGAGAAAAAAAAAATAGTGGAGTGCACCCGAGCATAGGGAGAATGACGAATCTAAGGTAATAAAAGAATTTTAAGAATTTAACAAAATAGTCCCGGGAAAATGCTACGAACGATGTTATATAAGTAGGGAATAAAAAAAAAAAAAAAAAAAAAAATTCAATTATCAAAGAGGGAGGGAAGTTTTTAAATTTAAAAACTCGATCTTTCATGGAAGCGTCGAGACTTGCCTTCCTCGAACTTCATTCAATAAGGAAAGTTTTGCCGCTTGCGGGGCCGAATGATCGTGCCTCGCGCCTCGCGCCCGCGCCGTTATAGATCCAATCAAGATTAGTCCTTTGGAAAAGTTGTATCATATCGTCGTGGAGTGGCGAGTGTGCTGCGACGGGATTTGGGGGGCGGGAGGGAGGGATAGTTCCATCGCGGCGGCGTTAGCAGGGGGGACAGGTGGAGCGAGCAGCTAAGTACTCTCGGTACTCGGGCCGCCGATCGAACAAATAAGGAAGGGGCGGCGGCTGCGGTGGTGGCTGTGATAGGGGGGGGGGTGGAAGAAGGGAGAAAACGGCCAGAGCCCCAAGTGGTCGCGTTAAATCCCTGTTAAAAATACCACTCCTGGGTAAAACTGTACATCCTCGCGATCCTCCCTCCCGGTCCCCTTCCAATTCCCGTAATCTGCCGCTTCTTCTTCTTAAGTACTCGGTGCCGTTGGTTACGCTTCTACCGAGACAGTGAGGGAGAGAGAGAGAGAGAGAGGGAGAGAGAGAGCGAGAGAGAGCGGCTGCGGGACAACGAGGACGCGAGATACAAGACGATCGGCCGGAGGTTAATTTGGATTTTAAGATCCCTCAAAAGCAGAGACGACCTGAAAGCTATTATTGCTTGTTCAGGGGTTGGGGGAGGGGGAGGGTCGAAAATTAATCGCACTCGCGGGCAGAAGAATTGCGAATCGCTTTACAATTACAATCCGGGATTACGGCTAATGGCTCCTGCTGAGCCATTCAAATTAGTCTCCGCAGGACAATGAGTTTAATTGCTCGATACGCGAACCCTTTATCCTCGAGGTAGAATTCTTCGTCGTGATCCCGGAACGCGGAGTGACCACTAGCGCACCGGCGCATAGACGAGGCCGGGAGGGGCGGGAGGGGGCGGGTATTTAGGTAGTGGCGAGACGACAGGCGATTAAAAGTTCCAAAAGGCAGTGCAGAATTTTTATCGCGTAGGTTATTGGGGTTATTGGGGTTATTGGGGTTATTGGGGCTCCGAGCGAGCGAATTAAGAAACAGGCAAGATTAAGGAAGATTTGGCAGGGTTTTGTGGGTAGAGGCTGGGTATGGGTAAGGGGTCGCGCGCTATCGAACTAATGCGATCTATCCGTACACCATTGCCGCGCGAGTCAAAGCGGACTTACCGACCCTTTAGATCCTAATGGGGGGGAAATCACTAGCGTTAAGGGCTAAGCCTCTTTTCCTACACGGGCGCCATTACTCCCGAAGCATTACACGAGTATGATTTAGACAAAGAGGCGGTGACCTTGATTTCCTTTTACTCGTCAAGGGACGATGCTCTTTTATCCGTCAAACACGTCGTCATGCCCATGTTCGCAATCAGTATCGAGTACGTATTGGCTAAAATGTCACAGCCCTTTCATTAACCGCTAGTTTAAAGCACGGCCGCGCGTATCGTAATAATAATATTAGACGCTGGGACGAGTATATTCCTAAGGAATATTTCATTCGATCGAGACGAGTTTAATTATAAATGCTTAATACGCGTATGGCAATGCCCCCGTTAAATCATTAGCGGCGAATCGTAAACTAAAATCTGAAATTATTATTTATAACGAGCTGTGGTACAATGCATGTACTTCACGTAAATCATGAATAATAGGCATTCGTAGGATTTTAGCCGCTAAATAACCGAGTATTACGACGTTGAAGTACGTTAAAGTAGCTTAGGGTATGATAATACAATTAATAGGGCACTAATATGTAATCAATAATGAGTTTTCCCTGGGCGCCCTCGTCCGCCGCTTCTCCTTCGGTAAGCTCCTTAAATCAATTATCTGCGAACCTTAACGGCCTCACTAGCTTCGACGGGAATGATCTCGTGATCTTAAAAATATGTTCCCGCGTTAAATTACATAGCTCGAGCGACAGTGGAATCTTGAAGGAGCTCCGAGCGAGGGAGGATCTACGTGTACTCGGTGATTGCTCGCTCGGCGGTGCGGCGTTGGCCTATGCGGCCTGGGTGTCCTAGGTGTCCTGGGTGGCTTGGTCGCCGGGGGAGGGGTGAAGGGAGGGAGGGAGGAGTGAAAGGATCGGGCGGTTATTCCCGAAACTGCGTCCGGTTATAATCGGTAGTTAGCTGATTTGGGGGGGGGGAGAGGCTACTTCGCCTGGGTAATACTGATAACAGAATTAGAAGCTAAGCCTTTCTCCCCCGTCCTATTTACCACCACCACCACCACCCCTCCCAACCCCCCTACTGCTCTACTCTATCCCCCCTACCCACGCCCCTCTCACCCCATCGCTGTCTCTCTCTCTCTCTCTCTCTCTCTCTTTCCCTCCGACTCCCTAGATCCTTGGGAATCCATAACGAATCTCAGTACTCGGTAGGTGATTTCGTATAAATATCTCGGGGGCGTTGGAAAGGTAAAGTCGATATCGCTCGATGATTAGCTACCAATTAACACACTGGCACTTAAGCGAGTGAAAAATTAAAGAGTAGAGGCACAGGCGACACTCGTGCCTGTATCTTCTTCGCCGTTATTCCGAATGCCCGTTCAATTTCACAGTCGGCTAATAATCTGCTTAAACATGCTCGGTATTAAGGCGAATCTCTATCTCTGAAAATAGCTAACGGGCTCTCTCTCTCTCTCTCTCTCTCTCTCTCTCTCTCTCTCTCTCTCTCTCCTCTCTCTCTCTTTCAGTCCAAGTCTTAGAGTGTCATAGAAATACATCGCAGGCGGATCTGCTTAGAGTCTCGCTCCTCTGAATTAACCTCTTACTTGCCTCCTCCTCCTCCTCATCCTCCTCCTCCTTCACTGCCATTTTATTTATTTCCTTTTCATTTTCTAAGCTTATCGATACAGCCATTCATCCCCTACGGAGATTATGTATTTATTTTCATCCCTCCTTCTTCCTTATTTACCCTATCCATCAATAATATTCCGTTACAATTACGCTTAATGTAATATTAAATTAATTAATAATATTACCTTATTCTATCAAGCTCAATTTCTCCCACTATCATTCTTTATTTATTCTCAAACTAATTCATTTTATCTCATTACTTCTTCTTCTTCTTCTTCTTCTTCTTCTGCTTCTTTTTATTATTATTTTTTGTAAAAAAAAATAAAATAATATACAGTATTCCCGTTGCCCATCTATTACGTGCACAAAGTATATCAAATAACCTCGAATTCAAATTCATAAACATTAAACATTTACAGTACAACGTGAATATTTAATTAAAACGCTGTTTTTAACCTTTTAACGAAATATTTTTCTGTATTTAAGCTGCATATTCATTTTTGCCTTGAGTACTTGAGGAAAGCATTAAAGACTCTTATTATGGAAAATCTTCGAATATAAAACTTTTATTTAGTCGAGAAAATGAAATACCGTATTAAGTAGTAAGGGCCAAAAATTCCAATTAATAACATTGTACGAAGATTTCGAGTCTGAAATTTTTTTCGTCACACCAACAAGGCTATTTCGATCGTAATATATATATATATATATATAAAAAAAGAGCAATATTTTTACATTTCTCGTATTTAATACGCTGTAGGAAAGTTAGCGATTTAAGGAGATTATCAATTTTTGGCGTAATCCTAATTCTTCATTTTCCCGTCATAACTCGAGTTGAGCACTACGCGAAAACATAATTCTGCAGGAGCTTTCGAGAGACGGCCCATGATAAATATTAAACCCTCAATTTGAATTTCACTTCAGCTTTTCTACCGCCCCTCCTCCTCCTCCCCCACCCGCCCAACCCTCCCTCCTCGCACTCCTCGGTCTTACCCGCCGAATAGTGAGAAAGAGATGAGAATCCTGGCAACTCGAAAATTTATGCAATCATCATCCCAAGTGCTTAAAGCGCTTCTTTAGCATATTTTCTGGAAGGAAGATGCCGCCTAAGGTACATATACATACGCCCAGATGATGTTTTTCCTCGCAACTTTAATTTATATTAATGTACATGTAAGCAGCACGTATATCAGGATATTACTTACCGTGAACCCTAATTACAGGAAAAAGCTTTTATTAAACAAAGGTGTATTTTAAATTAATTTCCGTGGCGCGCTTGAAAATATAAGCGAGTACATACGTTATTTCATAATTCCAATAGTGCAGTATTGAAAATAAAAGATCAGTTTCTCCGATACAGTGAAATCACAGCTCTCTCTCTCTCTCTCTCTCTCTCTCAATACCAGACCGCATGGATCAAATTTTTATATTTACGACTGTCAGATGGTACCCTTATAGATAAAGATACTAAAAATAAATTATTTAAGTTCTTTCCTAAACGAAAGAATGGTTAATTGCATATAAGGGCAGACGCGTATCTTTCATAAATATATTCAGATTTATAAATGTTACGATAACCTGATTTTGTTTTACCTTGAAAGATTAAGTGCCATACGTAAATGTGTGGATTAATATTTATATACGTAAACACGAGGTAGACGTTAATTTTAATATTAGAAAATACAATCAAACTATTTAGTCAAAATGATTACCATTTTAATAGCATATCTTTGGATTGTAACTAATTCAAAGGGTGGGGGGGACCAAGATAATCTAAACATGCATTTCATTATCCTGGCAGAAAATATTCTAAATTTACCTACACGACATATAACTTGGCTAAATTGGAAATATTTTAGATTCCTGATTATTAGGATTAGGCCTTGGCACGGTCTTGTTTACTTTCAGCCGGCTCTCTTTCGACCCGTAATTACGAATATAAATGAATACTTTAATTTGTAAATACGTTCAGACGTCGAAATGTGGCAATTATTTAAGAAAAGTATTAACCAGTTGGGACAATTTATTGATTATAACTAAAGTATACAATTATATTTATTGGCTCACTAATTTACATTCGTAAATATTAAAATATAGCATTCGGCATGGTCATGCAAGTAAACAATAAGAATTACAATGCAGTGCTGAAGGTAGGAAAACAGCGATCGGTTACATTACGATTTTTCCGTTACAAGTATAATAATGTATGATTGACCGAAACATATTTTAGCAGGGAATAAAATCAATTTAATCTACGTCTATTACAACGCGTTTATATAAATAACTAAAGATATAAATAATTAATTCTCTTTCAATTCGGTAATTCGCTCGCTGTTCGAATATCTCGATATCGTATTACGAATGTAAAAAAGCCCTTAAAATGAAAATAGGATTAACTAACATTTTATTAAAATAATAATATTAAAAAAAAAAAAAAAAGAAAAAAAAAGTATTTTATCAATATTATTATTTTATTCGGTAAGCTATACCGAGGCAGATGCAATTTTATAAACTCAGACGGGGCTAACGAAAATATACAGCCATAAAAAAGCCGAGTATATAAAAATGATTCTGAATTTAAATAAACCTATAGAATAAAGTGAGCAATTAAATATACGATCGTTATTTATATCAAATGCAACTACAAATACTAATAGGAATTTTTTTTTTTTTTTCAAATTAAGTTTAATTTATATAAAAATTTAAATAAAAATATATATATATATATATATATGCACGTACATGTATTTAACCGTATTTATGTGCTCTCGAAACGTATGCTAGATTTTAGAAAATAATAAAACATGAAAGGGGGAATTTCCTAATTGCTTTAGAAAATGCATTTGTTTTCAAATACATAAAATACCTGGCACTGCATGCTGATACCTTCATACGTTCATATGAATGTAGATGAGACACTCTGAAAGCCATGAAAATATAGGATCATATGGACAGTTACTAGAGTGAAATAAATGCCGAAATATTTTCCTCAAATCTTATCGTCATATGCAGACTTTAGAGCTCATGTTAAAAACATTATTCCAGATTCGTATTCTACGTTTCCTCAATTTTGTTTAAATCATTGTTCAATTAATTTTACCATTTTTTAAAATTATTTATTATTTTCATTTAGGTATGTGTAAACTGTAGTGAAACGGATATATGTGAACGGATACGTCATAAAACTTAACAAATAAACGTATTGTGAAATACGAGAGATAAAATGTAGTAAACAACACGTATATAATAAATAGTCTACAATCTTACATTGAGACTTTACTACATTCATTGCGCAGCTCAATTCCCTCTAGTCACATTTTGTTTTTGCTGTTCAGATTCACAAATATACCATAGATTACGCTATCGCCAACATTTCTTTAAATGATAGTAGTAATATTATAATATAATCTACTTTGTTACTATATAATTTTCAATCTAGTATTAAAAATCCACCATTAAAAATATAAGCAATAATTAAAACACTTCTGTGACCCTTTAATTATAACTATTATATTTGCAATAGAGAATATTATCGGTATGTTTTGTTAAACTATATTGTTCAATCTGACAGACGACAGAGTGACTTATTATTATAAAATAATAATAAGACGCGTTATTTCAGATACATTGTGTCCAATTTACATTTTATCACTAGTTTATATGAATAATAAGCAATTAGCGCTTCTTATATTTTTAATAATTTACTTATACAGATTATAATTATTATGGCATTTAAATTGAGCATTTCATAAGAATATTACGGATAGAGGGAAACATAATTATTTTAATATATTACAAAAATGTCCATTGGAAAATGGAGGAACGATGAAGGTCACGAGTTATAAATGAAGAGCAAGTAGTAAAAAGTAAAAATAGTTAGACTGCTTTTTCAAATGTAAATAACGAATTTTATAAGTGATTTCACCTGTTAGCGCAATAATCGTAATACTCAGTACGGATGTTGTCAATTAATATTTAAAAAATATCTTGTCTAAGTAAAAGTTCCAAATTATTGTAATTTTTATAGGAATAATATGATTGCCGTTCGAGTATGTGCTCGAGTGGTAAGTAAAAGTATCAAGTTTAGTTTAAAAATTTGATTATTTCAACTACTAATACCAATAATTTACTTTTTAAAGTAGTTGTTACGGATTGCCGCGCGAACAAGCTTATTACGAGCGTAGTCTGCGTAGAAATAATTTTTAATAACCAGCAATAAGTAATACATAAAAATAAATAGAAAATATAAGATAATTGTATGGGCGCGACAATACGTGTTCGGGGATGGCAGTTTCCCGAATCTTTTCATTCCTAGAGAGAGAAGACGACAAAAAAAAGGCGGGGGGGGGAGTACGGAAGTTCCCACGAATACGTCTCGCGGCTACTCCCCACTGGTAAGAACCGCAGGGGTTCGAAGTATAGCCGTGGGTGTTTTGTTGGTAGGCTAGAGTTTGGAAAGCGAGCCTCCCGATGGAAAATTTCGACGGTGCACGCAAATGACAATATATAGATAGATGTATATATATATATATATATATAATACTAAGTTATTATTGGGCTGTGAAATGGTCTTAATTTGAAGAACTAGAAGTTGGTTTGATAAAAAAAAAATTCTTACGGGTTCTTATCGGTAAGAAAGCGCAATATGGGCGCCATGAATTCGTTATTCCGGGAATAAAGAAGTTAATTTTTCGACGGCAGAGTATTTTATTTGATCGAGTGACTAGGGGTTTAAGACGCTCAGTTGATAGATGAAGCGTTTGCGAGACGATGCCGAGATAAAGATAGATAAGATAAAGGAATCATAGATCAAACGAGTCATCGTCAGGAGCATTATTCCGGGAGGGAAAATTATATCCTAATAACATTCTACGCTTGACCATCGTAGCATTAAGGTCAAGGCATATTTCAAAATAATATAAGTATAATAACGTTCCATTAGCCGTTGCATTAGTATAAATACAGAGAGGGAGAGAGAGAGAGAGAGAGAGAGGGTGGGACGGAGGGGTAGAGGGGAGCTCGATTAAGCCACTTTTCAAGATAAAAAATTGATTCCCAATGAAAATCTACGTGAAAAGGTTATCGGGGCGAAGGGAGGGTGGAGGGTGGCTGAAAAACTGATAAAAATTGCACCTGTCATCCGAGGGATTATGAATAGTATAAGTTAGTCAATTCGAAGACCTACGCAGCTAGTTACAAATAACCCGGGCCGGCTCGGTTAATCGAATATCGACCGTTTAGGTAAAGCAATCGGGCTCGGGCTCGGGCTCGGGCTCGGGCACAAATTTCACCGCTCAGCAGACCCTTTTCGCGAGCGGCTCCTTGTTACCGAGACCGCTCACCCGTGCCAACGTACGTGGAGGAGTGGGACTACTTCGGCGAGTCGAGCCCGGTGATCCCGTCGATGAGCTACGCGAGCTCTTAACGAGGGGCCAAACCGGTCAACTGCTCCGGCGAGCATTTTGTTTTCTCAGCCTCTTAGGAAGCTCTTACCCCTACTGCCCACCAATACCCCTCAAACTCCTCCCCGAACTCCCCTCCAACTCCAACCCGATGAGGGAGATATGCTCAGCGATCGAATGCGCAATCGAGTTTTTAACGTGACGCGCGATTTTCCGTCCACTTACGGGCCCCGTTACTTTTATTGCCAGGACGGGTAGGTATCGTCGTCGATTCTATCGTCGATTCTATCGGCAATTCTGTCGGCAATACTGTCGGCAATACTGTCGACAATACTGTCGGCGGCTTCCTTTTCGACGGCGATCCCCTTTCACTGGGATTTATGGGGCCGCTGCGGAATTATAAAACGATTAATGAATACAAATCAGTCGGAGGAATACCGGGGGACGAGTACCTACGGCCAAAGTTAAATAACTCTGAGGAGTTTTTAGCGTCTCTGCTCCACGACGTTTAAAGACGATAAGATGAGTGAGAGAATCGAGAATAATAGGCACGGCGGCGGATCCTTTGTACTCGAAAAAATGACGTTGGCATGAAAAGATCGAGGAGGAGCGGAGATCATCCCGATTCCTCCGCCGACTCATTTGGATTCAGTGCTGCAGAAAAAAGGACTTAAGGCAACTTTACTTTTTCATTGGATTGGACAATAAGCCAACGGCAATGGGCTTTCCCTCGAACTTTATAAAAATTTAATTACACAAGAAATGACTCGTTGTTACATTGAGTAAAAATAATTAACGAGTTGGAGAGATAAAAGAGAGAGAGAGAGAGAGAGAGTATCGGCGGCAAGGGGAGAGCGATTTTGAAAAGCAGCGCTCGAGCCATTGTAGCTTTAAAAGGCAGACATTTCACGAAGCGAAGAAATTCTTTTAGTTTTTGTTATATATATATATATAGGAAAGTATCAGCGCGGGGGACTCGATCGACCTTTCCTCGTTTCCTCGTACTTTGGGCATCGGGAAGGCGTAATGTCCGTATAGGTAGGCAGAGAGAGAGAGAGAGAGAGAGAGAGAGAGAGACTCGCGTAACACAGACTCGTTTGGCATGCAGAACGATCGAGACCGATCGCGCCCTGAATTCTATATGGATTAAGCAGGCTCGCGAAGCGCATAAGGTCGCCACTACGTGTATGTACATATTAAGTAGGGGCGCGTGGCGTAAATAACCTCGGCGGCGAATTTATATTTACCATAGCCGCTCGCTCGGCCTCTCCTTTGACCGGCCCTCCCTTACCTTACCACGCCCCGCCTTAGCAAATTAAAAACTAATGACGCGCACGTGTCGAGAAATTCTCTTACCCCATAAATTTGGAAACCAGCCTCCCCTCCACTAATTCTACCGTCGCATCGCGTCATTCGTTCATCTACAAATAAATACACGAAGACTTCCGATCGCCAGATTCGTTAAATCACGCGCTTCACTGTGCTTCCTTTATTTCTTCGCATTTTTTCCCTTCCCCTTTTTCTTTGCCTTTCTTTTTTCACTCTAAAACGAATTACTATTAATATTAGAAACAATTATAATGCCTGAATGTAAGCTGCGGAGCTAAATAAAATTTAAATACTCGAATAAATTCTAATGATTACGGCCCGATCGTATATTTTCGTGCATTCTGAAGTTTACCCCATGAACAAATACGCCTTTCGCGTGTTCTCCGCCACAAAATTCTGATACATTTTCCTGCTCTCCTCGGCGCATTTCATTAAAAGACATGCTTATAATTCAACAAATTAGGACCCGCCTCGATTTTGGCCGACCGAATAAATTTCCCCGGCATCTCTACCACTCGTGGGTGAAAGAAACCTTCGACCGCGAATCACGTCCCATCATCAGCTCCGTCGATCCTTCGCCGATTTTTACGTTAGAAGGTCCGTGGCCAGTGTGCGTCCCTGTGCGTCCCTGTGCGTAATCCAATAGCCTAACGAGGCTATTCAATTGCATATTTCATCACCAATACAGGCCAATAAGACATTGCATAAATAATGCCTTCCGTATGGGAAATGCTGAACAACGCAAGTCATTAAAGAATAAATTTCCCTGTATTTGCAAATATTGATTAGCATCAGCATACATATTGCACGTATTGAGCTCTTAATCTATTTCTGATATGAACTTTCCTCTTCTTGTTTTCGATATGTGGGGGGGAAGTCTCGAGTTTCGCTTTAAAGTACATGCTACCTTCCCCTACTTTACTACGATTGGGGTTGATGGCTTTCATGACATTGGCAGATTTACGGGACGAAGCCTCTCTCTCTCTCTCTCTCTCTCTCTCTGCTCATCGGCCCGTGTATCGAAGCCAAAAACATTCAATCGCCAACGAAACCTCCTGAGACAATCGTGCATCTTTACATTTACGTGTAACGTTTTTCCAAAACACAAAACATAATATTAAATCGCGTGCAGAGTTATGTAAGTGCGGTTATGCAATACTTTTGGACTGCGTAGGGTGGGACATTGATCGACTTTCTCTTTTTATTCTGACCACGCGAAAGCCGCTTCTCGCAAATGCAAATCTTTATAAGCAATTAATCTTGCGGCTACAATTCCTATCTTAGATCGCGAATCTCTCGGCCGCCCCTTCGTTTCCTTCGTTTTTACTCGAAAAATGTGCTTTAAACCCGAGACTGAATTTACGGATGCGCCAGTTACATCTTTGACAGAAGGCACTGCTTGTTCTGACACTGGACAAGATGAAATTACATTGTCACTTTACCTTTCTCAATCACACGTTTCCCTATTCCCCCGTCTATTTATACTTGATTTTGAGTTATTTCCAAAAAGCCTGCCTCGCATTCATAAATACCTAGTTCGCAATATTCAGAAAATTCATCACCACGGCAACGTTTATCGAGCAAAAATTCGAATAAATAATTTAAAAAATGAAAGAGAAGGAATTATTCCGAAGAAATATTTGTCTCATAACTCCGTAAGGTTTAATTAAATTTCCACGGCAATTACTTACACGTTCGCTCGAAACTTTGAAAAAAAAAAAATATTCCGAAAAATCGAAAAAAGAAAATTCAAGTACCCGATACGTAGACACTTTTCTCCCTCTTTTTTAGCGATGAAAATGAAATTGCTCATGAACGTTCTTCGCAGTCTTGTTGATGCTAATATCATCGAAATATTGACACTCCATGAATTGACTGGAAAATAATGTAATAAAAAAAATAACGCAACGCCTCGGCAGGCTGAAATAGATTTTTTCTAATAATAAAAAACTTTCTAACGATAAACCTTCTAAGGTCTTATAATAAAAGGTAAAATTGTTTTCGTCGTCGAAATTGGTCGTCGAAAGCAGTCATCGTTGGGCCTTAGTCTACAGTTTCGCCGGCAACGTCAACTGCTACGATAAATGTGCAAGCTCTCGCTCGGTCGCCGAGTGGCCTCACGCAATCGATCAGTATCCTCGATCGTTCTTTTCTTTTAAGTCACGTGACAGTCCATCTTCCCCTACGAATATCTAGAGCCTCTATACCGCAATAAAAGTCATTTCGTAATTTTTATCGAATTTTCAAGGAGCTGCGTTAAATCAATGGTATTTTATTGTATCGACCGTCACGAGGGATCGATAAAAATTAATCCATAAAAGTCCCCTCCGTCCTCATTCGTACAGGATTTTCAAAAACATCCCTCCCCCCCTTGACTAATATTCGAGGATATTTTTTTTTTTGCTCCGGATGCTGGCAGCTCTGGGGTTCAGCATCTTATCGATCAGTCGGTAAAACTCCCATTGTATCTTCTTAAAGATAGAGCAATGGACCGCTTCTCTGGTTATCTGCATTCCTGAAAGCAGCAGGCTCGGCAATTTCTCGTAGCTGCTGAACTTGCTTGATTGCCTCTACCCGCTCGGGCACGTTAACGGCAACTTATTTTTTTTTAGCATCTTTTCATCCACTGGCTCGAAATATTCATTAATACCCTTAGTTAGCTTATGAGTCCGTAAACTTGGGGCTTGATTAAGGCCGCGAGAAGCAGAAAATTGCTTCGGAGCTTCAATTCGTATTACAAAATTGATTGAATATACCCCGTCGTCGAGCAGTGAATGCTCCAAAAACCATAACCACGTCATTTGTATCCAATTTTCAATGATTTATTTGCAAAAATTTACGGGCGAATGATCATTCGCTTCCTCGATCGCAATTATATTATATTATATTATATTATATTACTCGGTATGTCTATTTTCTAAGCGCGCTTAGTCCCTAGAGAGCAATACTGAAAATCATTCTAATGGCGAATTTACAGTAATTATCATTAGAAATTTAATAAGTTTCCTCGTTAACTGAAAATTCCAATATATAATTATTTGCTACAATGAGTAGCGCAGTCTTTATTAACTTCAATATGAATTACGATTGACAATTTATCGCTTTGATTAGACCAAATACGTTTTTAATTAAATGTACATATATTTTTTTAATTCAGTTCGAAAATAAGCAATTTAACGAGTTATTTATAGATAAATTGAACACGTGCTTTAATATTTAGTGGAAATATTTCGTGAAACGAAGAAGAAAATCAATTATTGGAATTGTAATAGACGCAAATATTTATCATAAATAATTAATAAATTATATTACGATAAACTTTCACTATCAAATGCAAATATCGGATGAATCATCGGTTTAAACTGAAGCATAACATAGATAAGCAAATAATATTAATGTCCATAATCAGCCAGAAATTAATTGCAAATAAGCTGTATTATACCCCAGTTTATTTCGTTACCCAAATTTCCAATTTATTCATAATAAATGCTTTAATGGTTTTGCGCGAGAATAACTATCAAAATTCGTTACTAACATAAATAGAAGAAAATCCTCGCTTCGGAGATATTTCACTCGTTCAGAAATACAACATTTTACAGAATATCGAGAATTCGAGGACCTGCCAGGATTAAAGATCCAAGATTATTAGAATTATGAGAATAAGGCGAGGAAATGCAGTGAAGTAACGTCAAGTAGAAACTCTGTAATCATTATTAATTCCTATACCATTTATTACATAATATGCGTTAATATAAATATGTTTTGTTTTTTTTTGTTTTTTGTTTTTAGACAAGTACTGCTTATTTTATAGTTAATAAAGCGAAAATCTAGAATTTCGTCATCGTTTATCAAATTGCATGGCTTTAGGAATTAAACTTTGTTACCAATAGTTGAAATATTTATTTCAATGCAAAGACTGCAGTGATGGATTTTAATGAAATTTCGGATAAAAGTGAAATTGCACTTTACTTACTCTCGCTTTCGATATTTTCAGGGAATATAATATACATCTTTTACGCCTTAACCGTAAAAAGAAAATAATAAAAGAAAATTGATAGAGATGAATGATTGACAGGGAAATAAAGCGTTTACACGGATCGAAAGAAAATGACAGAGAGCGAGATGAAAAAAAAGTGATTGGCTAAGAGTAAGAAGAAAATTAAGGAAGAGAAATTTACTATAAATACGTTTGTAATTCGTTTATTTATCCGTATGCGTGGAAATT